>NIWZ02000056.1:0-173111 GCA_002242745.2 Lecanicillium sp. LEC01
TGGCTCTGCACCCTGGTCGTGACCTGCGACCGGCGTTATGGCAGTCAAAGGGATGAGCTGAAGATACCTGCTCCAAAAACGCCACCCATATCCGCTGTACAGTTGCAACACCTCTCGTTCAGTGGCGTTTACCCCCTAGTCTCAGCCCTGCCCCGGCAGCCCTGCCCCGGCTTGAGAGGATGGCCTGGACTCAGCCAATCAAGAAACTCGAAACTTTTTACCTTTTTACACATCTGATGTGGCACACCCGCCAAGGCAGACACGGTCCACAAAGGATCATCTCTAATTTAGAGGACACTTACTCCGTACGCGTAGCTAAAACCCAAGAGGAGTGCAGCAATAAATACAACATGCTGAGGTCTTCTCTTGTAATGTTCTGTGTAAAGTTTTGCCTTCACGGAGTCAACACCTACTGAGAGCTTTATGACCGTTTCCGTCACAATGGATATTCCTGACGATTTCACACTTGTCTCATCGCTTTACGGCCCAGGCAACTGGGCTTGCTGGTTCTTAACTATTATTTCCCTTCTCTTCACGTGGACATTCAACATCGAGTCTAGGCAAAAGGACACCATCACGAATGATTTTCTCGCAGCGCTCGCTATACCATGTATTGCGGCAGGACACCTTATATGGCTTGTCTATTTTACTGATTCCATCCGACTTATCGACTACGTGGATTACAGCACTTCAGCGATCAGAGTTTCGCATCCTACCATCGTCAAACACTTGCTAGCTGCAGAAGGTCCGCTGCGTATCTGTCGCACTTTCACGGTCTTGCAAATGGCACTGGCTTTAATATCAGCAAACAAAGGCCACTTCAAAAGGACGATTTATACATTACTGGCTGGGTGTCTAGTTTTAGCGGCCCAAGAGTCCGTCCAGTGGTGGTCGAATGGGGAGACCGCGCCGCCGTCTGAAGAACGACCGCTCGTCTTTCGGCCCTACAGCCGCGGGTTGTCTTTAAATCTCTCTTTCTTTCATATTGTCTTCGTAGTGGTATTTTTCTCGCAACCTATTCTAGACAAGATGAAAGGCGACCCATCTTGTGAAGGACTTCATTTAAAGTCTGCGGAAAATGCGGATTGCCAGCAGTCGCTGAAAGAGAACGATTGCGAAAATGATCATATTCAGCAGCCTTCAGAGGATTATGAAGCGCAACTGGAAAGCAAGGCCCTTTGCTACCCTTGCCTCAAGATGACGCTGGACTTCGCCGAGCTGAATTCGATCCTTCTCGCATGCATTCCACTCAGCATTGAATTAAAGACTAATGACGATGAGGGCTTTGGCCTTATACCGAGCAGCTCAATCAGTATCACTGAGCTTGACCAGGTTGTTGCGCTCATGGTTGGCCTGATAACATTGGGTTGTACTCTACGCGATATTATAGGAGCTAATCGCAGAGAGATGCAGAGGCGGGAGAAGACGAGAATCCGTGAAGAAACAGGCCTAGGCGAGGAGCGACTCCTATATCTCAACACTATCGTCACTGGTTGGACAGAGAACCAAAGAAATTTACAAGGTCAGCTGCGCAGCGACGAGGCATGCAACGTAAAGCTCGACCGCTTGAAGTCGCAAAACGAGATATTTATAAAAATCATGGCAAGGGAGAAGTTATTTGAAAAAGGGTCAATGGAACACGAATGGTTGAGGCGGAAGTTTAATAAAAAGGTCGTGGAGGATGCTCTGAAGTCGATGCCACAGCCCAGGAAAGTATACGTGCCAAGTCACCGGGCCTTGCGAGACAATATCTCTAGTATTAGAGCAAGAATAAGATAGAGAAAAGCTGTCTACTTTAGACTCTGTGTTGAGTCACATTAATTTCTCACACTATCATAAAAAAACGTAACACTCTCCGGCTCAGCTTACAGTACTTAATTAATTATTATACAGCAGTAAGTGGAAATCTCAGTTCTCTACATCTCGCTTCTTCTAGTCAAGCTGTGTTAGAATTAGGTTAATTATAGTCATGTAGGAGTGTTTCCAGAGTGTTTGGTACAGCGTGCGCAGTCTACCGATTGCAGCTACCTTTGCATCTGGAATTGAGCGCACACGCTGTAAGATCAGGCAGTGCTGACACAGAACACATGATCTTGACAGGATCCCGAGTTTCTACCGCCTGTGGTCGTATGTACTAGTCGGTGAATCTTGTTGAATTATATCCCCTGTTCAGGTGACTCGCATTGCCTCGTCAATAGCCATAAGCACCATGAGACTCGTCTTTCTCGTATTTCTGCCGGTACTATAATAAACCCCAAGAGCTTAGTTTTACCTGGCAATATGCTTGGCACGTATTCTTCGCAGTCTCTTTCCTTTATCGTAAGCCACCATCACAATTCCCGTTGCCTCCTCCGCCCAAGTAATAATAGCCCTGCCATCTGCTTTCAAGACATGCCAAAAGGCAAGGGAAAGAACATCGTGATATTATATATAATAACTCCAGGCCTACATGCTATCTAGTTCATTAGAGTATATATATAAAACACTATCTACACTTCTATAACACTATACTTAGCTATATAAAGAGTAGTGCCGCTTATTTTAGTGCGTTTATTAATAAGCTAAACTAACCTTAATATTTATCGGCAGTATTACGGGCGAAAATCCCCGGACTAAACCCTAGGTTGCTAGCTAAACCCATATCCTAGCTGCTACTTAGTAGGCTTGCTAGCCGCGGTACTACTAGGAAAGATACTTGAAGTAGACTTAGAAACACCACCAATATTGCCAAGTTTTAAGCCAGATATAAGTATTTTAGATATACTACCTTGACTCCTTTATACGAGACTTACTAGGCGTGGCGCTAGTAGTATTTCCAGAGGAGTTTGTTATAATAGGAAGGCCATCACTAGTAGTATTACTGCTACCGCTACAAATAGACGCCGAACTTCCTACTGGCGTACTAAGCCTGCTAGTACTTAAATCTGGCTTCCTCGATAGGGGCTATACTTTACTTATATATAAGTAGGCTACTAATTTATTTAAGGAAACTAGTTCTAATTATACCTTACCTATTATATCCTAAACTATTTTAGATTTCGTAGCTAAAGCTCTAATATTCATAAGCTCCTATAGTGGCTACTATCTTTTATATATTTCGAGATAATCCCTTAGTATATTAATTTCTCCCTATAGTTACGCCCTATATGCTTAAGTGTTATTAGACTTAGTCGCGATCTCTCTTAGCTACTTATTATCTATGTAAGCTATGTTACTTAGTTCTAGGATTTTGTCTAAGTGGCATATAAGATACTGCTTAATAGCAAGATTTATAATATTGTCGGTAAAGGTATAGCGTAACATTTCGTAATACGCCTAGGCCATATTGATAACTTACTCTATTATAAATATTCCCCCGTCGGTTTTATAATTAACTTCTCTAGCTGTGGTAATAGGAGCTTAGTATACCTTAACTAAATCTTAAGGAAGGGTTTGCTAAGGGTAGGTAAGAGAGATATTATCTATAACGCTTTATTAGTATCTCTAGCCTTAATATTAAACTTACTACTATATCTTATAATAATATAGTTAAATATATAGTTAAATATATAGTTAAATATATAGTTAAATATATAGTTAAAGCTCCGAAGGTTGGCATGAAGCCTTTTTTTTTAGCTCCTCTAGGTTTTTAAAGAAGTTATTAGCGTATTAGTGTGTCGGGTGGGAATGACTGCGAGGAAGTGGCGGTACGAAATAGGTTAAGAGGGGCACAGGCAAGGGGCGTAGTATAAATAAGGGGATTAGTCCTCCGTTGTTGTAGGGGGGATATGTTCTTTTTTTCATTCGTTTTAGATACTCTGATTTCTTTAGTGTTGATCATACGTTCCCTTCATTCAATGGACTCGTTGACTCATTATATTTTTCTCGCTGACAAAATGACCGCCTAGCTGCGCGCTCACCGGCCCCACTACTGACTGCGGACTTCTTCGTGATACGGCGATTCAATTCCGACCGTCCGGACGATTGTGACCTTCTACCAAGGATGGCAATTGATAGTTCTTCATTTGATCATGCGACCCCGTTAGCTAGACAGGTTACTGTTCATTTACTGACCACACAACCCACACAGATGACGAGTTTCTTCATGTTGATTGACTGTTCTATAGTGGACCTGTTTTAGGGTGGCTTTGTTCTTTGGATTATGTCTCCCCCAACACAATAGCTATTAGTTATTTTACTTATTATGGCATTAAACTATTATTACTTAATTTCTTCTATTATACTATTAGCTAATTAAAGGATAATATAATTATAATACTATTATAAGATTAAGCTCTTTATATATACTACTGATAATGCGACTCACTATCTATAAAATAATACTCCTTTTTATTTTTAAAATACTAAGTATATAATATATAGACGTCTTAATTATTAAGGGAGATATAAGCTTTCAAAGGAATTCTTCTATATGACTAAATAATATAATATTAATATATAATAGTATAAAGTTAAAGGTAAAAGAAGGCATACTTACGACTAGATCTATAGAACTAATAGTCTTAAGATAAAGACTAATAGAGAGGGGGCACTATATTATAAATAAGCCGAGGCGAGGCAACTAACAGGCAGCCTAAAGTAGTAACATACTAAGCGCCTATATAATACCTAAATAGGATAAATAGAATTATATAACCACGCGAGGATTATAGGCGTACTATAATCTAATAAGCCGCAATAGAATTATAAGAGCGCTGTAAGATAATACTCCTTAAGATTAATAGAGAGATACGAAAAGTATATTAAAGATAATTACTACCTAGCTAAAATAGTTTTAAATTTCTAGTAATTAATTTAAGCAATAGTTCTACTATTAAGGTCTCTATACCTTAATAGACTTATATTATAATTAACTGTTTAAAGTTATTACGAGTTAGAAGCACTGATTTAGTATGGCCGTGTGTGGTCACGTGTAGCCATAGGCTATTTCTCACCGCTAGCTAGCTAGTCATAGATAGGAGAATCATCAACCTATATAACAGCTTTATTTACCCTAACAGAAGTACTATACGACTTACTTACCTTAAGCAATAGAAACCCTACTATGTCTTAGACGATAAGCTACTATTACACCATAATAGAAGATGGTAGCATACTAGGATATCTTTCTAAAAGCTACACGAGCTGACTTTAATAGGAATATATATATTGAAACTAAACTCTCGTGTATCTACTTGCTCTGCGATGAGATTTAATAGCTTGCACTGCTCTCTAAGTGAAGGTAGTATTTTATGATACTGGTAAAAGTGTTGCGCTGTTTCTAGAGATTATATAGAAACTTATTTACTGGTATTAGATTGTTGTGCCGCTATAGAACGTCGCAGTCCGTATTTCTAGCCTATTTGAATGTCTAACTCTCTATTATAATTATAAGTTTGCCGACGTAGTAGGGCATCACCTATAAGTAGCTGTGTGGGGTGGGTGTATCGATGGTGGCCAGAGGTAGTTTAAGAAAGTATGGGGCCCTAGTTATACACTGTTATTAAGGCCAGCTGGCTGGCTGGCGAGTTTGAAGGACGGCTGTGGTTGAGGCATGTGCAAGGTAGTAGCCTCGTCGAAGTAGAGGGGGACCGACATAAACAGGCCAGAGCACAGTGCTTTCTCCTTATAGACATACGGGCCAAGACGACGCAAATATAAATAGTGGGGGGGGGGAGGGGTTAGACTGAGGAAGAAGGGGCAGCTACTTCGAAATCGGTGGCAGAGGGCGCTACAGTTTCAAACGGCTGCTATTTTCCGTTTCTACTCACGTGATAGCTTAGCAGCGATGGCTTCATAGACTGCTAAAACGGAGGCAACAGCAGCCGAAAATGGAGGCAGGGGCCTCCAAATTCAGCAGCCCAAGCACTCCAGGGAAGAGCTTGAAGGGATCCCGAATTTCTACCGCCTATGGTCGTATGTACCAACAATTGACGTGAAATTCTATATATAGATAATATCACGATCATGCGGACGAGTAGTGAGTAGTGATCTACACCATTTTCACTCCCACAATGCGAACTTGTGCCTGCGACTCACGACGATGCCGCGTAAGTCACCGCCGCTTCACTATCCTGCCGTCTGTCCTTGAGCTTCTCATCTATTAGTAACAACAGAGCCTCTTTGTTCTGTAGACGAGAGCGAGCGATTCAAACTCGCACCGAAATGGGAGATTGCAGAATTGCCTCCGACGCTTTTAGAAGTTGATAAGAAAAGATGTACAAATTTGTGCAAGTATTACGTAGTATGGCAATAGGAGAGAAAAGGAACAAATAGATATATTACTGCCACCCGTCAAGCCTTATTCTGCACCATGTTCCTGGAACTCCATCTCTCAAGTGTATCGTCGCTAAAACTTAGACTTTCGGCTTCGCTGACACTGGTGCTCTCTGAGCCATCGCCGTTTAAGTCGCTAGGCAAAGAAACATCGTCTCTATCGTCTCCATCGTCTCCAACTTCATAATCGTCTCCATCTTCATAATCGTCTCCATCTTCATCATCGTCTCCATCTTCATCATCTTCACTATCTTCATCATCTTCACTATCTTCATCATCTTCATCATCTTCACCATCTTCATCAGCTTTACCGTCATCGTCGTCCTCCGTTTGACGCCGCATATATATACCTCCACTTGTATCGTCCGTAAGCTCATAAAAAATAAAACTATCCACATTTGACGATCTACTCCGGGTCATATACCGTGGAGTTTCAAGATGTAGTCGCGACAGTTCGGCTTCCAATTCCGGCATTTGGTTCGGCTTTGTTTCTTTTAACTTGAGAGACTCGATAAACCTTCGGTAGCAGAGCGTCCCAATCCGTTGCAAGTGGGCTTGGACTTTTTTCCGCAGGGATAGCCTGGAATTCCAAGTCTTGGTATCCCAATATTTCTCTGGGCCAAGGCGCATGGTATGATAACCTGATGTGAACTTGTAACTCGTATATTTTGCAGCATTGATGGGAGTGCCGAGGCCGGTTCTGTCGAAGAAGAACAAGCACCATTTAGGGTCTCCTTGCTCTTTATGGTCGCACGCCGTAGTGTCATAACATAAAATCAAATTTTCCCTTTTTTTCAGCGTACAGATGACTTTCTCTGTGCCTTCTTCGTCATAGCATGCCCAAGGGGTGGCATCAGCCGGTTCGACCTCGCTCCGCCCTTCCAGGCTCTTTGATGTTTGATCCGCCTTCCTTCCCTCGTCTTCCTTTTCATTTATTTCCGAGTAATTGACAATCTCTGAGGCATGTCTTAAATACGGGGTTTTGATCTCGTGGTTTCCGAAATGGTTTATTCTGAAAGCCCGCCAGACAACGTTCCGGAAAGGCTTTTTGTCACTTAAGCTCCAAATAAGTTTCTCAAGGTTGAACTGATTTTCCATAATCCTGTTTTCAGTACCTTTTACGGGAGAGTACTCATCAGAAAAGACTGGCCTTATCGAAGAGCGGTCGAGACAAGCCGCAATGCTGTCATAATTAGAGGAGGTGGAGAAAACGCTGATAAAATCCTCGACATCTGATAAGTGCAGACGAGTTCGGAAGATAGGAACAGTCTTGCCGCCCCGCCTGAACATTTCATCCAGAACGTCTGCCGCTATTGCAATGTAACAAAGCTCCCGTGTAGGTTCCCACTCAGGAGACATGTATGATGAGAAAGTGAGAAGAACGTAAACCATTTCGTTGGGGTTGGAAAACATCGGTTCCCTTTGGCTGGTTTCCGTTTGCAGCCATGATTGTTCCATAGCCAAGAGGGTACGTTTCCTCATGTACGCAGGATCAAGCCGTCCAAAACTCAACGCAATGCGCCGAAATCTGTTTACAGTAGATGATTGGTGCAAGGGAGATGCTGCAAATGCATCAATATTCGACTTTGTGATACATAAGCCTAGAACACGAGCCTTGAAAATCCGGGCATCGCGGTAGGCATATTGTTTGACGTCATATTGCCGAAGAGAATCAAAGTACGACTCAGATTCGAGCACAGAAGCAGCTTCAGAGTCGAGTTGGTGAACCTCCTGTTGAGCAGTTTTGAGACTTCGTCTCCACGATTCTACCTTATCATATGTATCCTGGGGGTTCAAGATTGTAACTGGTTTGGGTTTGCGAGGAGTGTGATTTGGTTCCAATTCCGCCTTCAAAGGTCGCAATGAATGCACGGTCGCTGTAGATCTTGCCGGAGACATATCCCGTATGCGTTTCTTTTCTGACAAGCTGTATAACCTCAGCTGCTCAATCACGTTTTCTCGGTAAACATCACGTGTCCATTCAGCAATGTAATCCATGAGGAGCAGAAATTGCAGCGCTCCATTTTCAGTGGCAAAATTTCCTTCCCACAGGTGTAGCAATTTCTAATCACGGATTAGTTGCGCCGCCTTAGATGTGGAAAGCTCTTGACATAAAGGGGTAACGGGTACGAAAACGAACCATTCCATAACCAATAGCGACGTCCCAGCCAATTTGGTACTTGAGGGTTGCTGCTAGGACTGTGCAACGTTCTCCAATATAAGTCACACACCATACAAGTGGCGTGAAGGCCAATTCATCACCATCTCGGCCATTGGGACCAAGGGCAAGGTTTTTTTGACTAATTAGAGCTTCCCGTATAGGCAGGCTGGCCTGAAATTCGACAGAATGTTGAGAAACTTTTGCGTTGGCAGATTTAGCCTCGCAAAATAAAAACGGGAAGATCCACAGGTCGTCCCACTTGGCTGGCCACAATGAGGTGCCTTCATACTGCTTGGTATTGTCCAGAGCAGCGGCGATATAGTGTTTAATTGTACCGCAGCGATTTAGTTGAAAGGTCAAGTCTGGAATAACCGTCTTCTTCATTCTGTCTGCAGCAATGATTGGTTCCAAACGTATGTGTGGCTCTTTTTGATCCACGATGAGGTCTGCTGAGCTATAATTATGTATTATTTTAGGAAACGAGGCAAATTAAAGTAAAAAGGAAAATTGAAGAAGGAAAAGCATGACCAGCTTACTGTTTTGGCTCGTCACAAGTACAGTCTTTCCTCTGATGCTGTCGGGTAGCCAGCCGACAATCAGTGAGAAGTGTCTCGGAGGGAACTGGAAGAGCAGCTCTCCAAATACACCGACCGCATGAGCCACTGTGAATGTACTAATTAGCACAATTTCAATGACAGGGGATGTTCGGATAAATATGTGTTGTATCTGACGGATCGTTGCAGTTACCAGAATGAGTTGTTTCTTAGCGTCTTGAACATGTGAGTCTCAAGATCACGCCAAGATGATTCATACTTTTCAGGGGTATATTGCCGTAGTAGCTTCGCGTCTTTGACGAATTTATCGGCGTCTTTTCGCCTAACTTGCCTCCAGGTACTTTCTGAGGATGATTCTTTGCTCTTCCACTCGTCGTATTGTATAGAGCTAATTTTTGACGCAGTCAAGAGCAAGCTCTTAAGCTCCTCGGGCCAGTGCTCCACACCAATTCTAAACTTAATGTCGTACTTACGCTCGATGGCCTCGTCGGAGGGAAACTTTGACTTTGGAGACATTATGTTCATATATGTGTGGAACAAGAATCGGTCTGTCTAGACATACGAGGCATAAAAGTGGCACGTTGAAAGGAAAGGGTTCAGCGAAATGAGTACTCTCTTACCTGTTAGTTAGAGAAGGAGCGGGGTAATATACAGTTTGCAGACAACTGGCTTAGCCTTTGGAGAATCGCGCGATTGCCGCCGTAAATACTGTATGCAGTACGCGCTGGTGCCTTGGTAGAGGTGGAACACGGGCGACAGGGACGGAGGACCCGTCGATTGCAACTACGAATAATATCAAGCAGTTTAGCGCTGACAATGCTTGCGCCCATAGGGTTTTGCACCAACGGAGGGACACGAGGCGTTGATAGTTGGGCTCCAGACAAAGGGAGCGCCACACCCGCCGAGCCGTACTCACGGCCAGGAAGCCAACGCTTGATGCCGTACACAGCAGCTATGAACTCACTGTATGATACTTCTTCTGGACTTTTTGGTGGATTCTAGCTAACATGTAATATCTTATATCTGTACCTCGTAGGCTTAACGTGGAGAAGTTAAAGCTTTGCTATCTTCGCCAGGGTCCTCTCAGGTGGAGGCAACGGCGATCAACTCCGCTCAGGAACTGGACGGGATGGGGGAGGGGCACGTTGGTAGTACGAGTACGAGCAGTAGGGCGGGGCGAAGGTCTCCATAAACGGCCACCAACCGCCCAAAAAATAAAGCCACATGCCTCCACTTTCGGAACGGTTTGGACCGTGCCAGGAAGCTTGACGGAATCCCGAATTTTCTACTGCCTATGGTCGTATGTGTTATACCGCCTCCTTATTCCGTATTGTAATAAACTTATGATCGAAAGTTAATGTGGTTCTTGCTTTATCTAATGCTATGGCTACAGGCGTGTTTGGGGGGGGGGGGGGTGTTTAAGACACAAGAACCTTCTGGCCGAGTCAGCTGCTTCGGCACATTGGCATTTTGTCAGGCTCCGAGCAAGTAGTTGCTGGTATAAAAGTTAAGGGCCTGTTTGCAGTGCTGGCGCAGCTAGTTAGCGATTAACTTATAATGTCTTCGAGGGCACTCCAGTGCATTCTCATGTCCTCTCCACAGAGACACTTCCCTCTATAACCCCGACGCCAATCACGTTTGTATTCTGCTATAGAACAATTAGCTTTGCAAAGAAGAGCAGGGCATACCCTCCATACTATTACTCGTGTTCAAATAAAGACGCTGAGGGGCCTAGAAGTCCAAATCTTTCTCTATTAGTTAAAATATGCGAAACTCCCTAAACACTATCTTTGGAAAGAACCCCTAGAAGGCCTACCTTGATCCTAATTTAAGGCATCGAGAATTAAGCTGCTCCTTTAAGATTGAAATACAAAAACTACTTTAGCTAGAACTAGGCATCATTTTAGAAACAATAGTGTCCTTTGCAATGATGCGCACATCCAAATGCAGACTGCCGAAACATCTCTCTGACAGAGTTACATCTGTGTCGGTTTGTTCTTGTTCCTACACGCATGCCTTTCTTCTTCTTGCCTGATTTATACAACGAAAAAATGCGACGCATTTGCATATGTCGTAACAGAGCCTGCGGATGCGTTCTATAAATTCTTTTGATGCGAATCCTTCCCGATACCGGCGCCGAATGACCCATGTTCCTCAGCCATCGCGCGCACCTCAGACAGCGCTGCTTGTAGGTCTCTTTAAGCACAGCGACCACCTTGTCTGGGTAGTCCCAGAATGTCCATCTTGGAATTCCACGAAGCGAACTGGACCATCGCTTCAGCTTGGACATGTATTCCACCAATTTTATGCAGCGGGAAAAGCGAAGTGTTGCTTCGGCCCTGTCCAGCGACGCCAGCACAAGATTCCATCTGCACTCCTCTTCGATATGGAATATAGCTGCCTTGGCATCTGTATCTTGTTGCAGCGATAGAGAGCCGTGGGCTTTATAGTCGGCACAGTAAGCCAGCGCTTTAGCCCACCACTTCATCTTGACAGCGTCGTCCATGAGCCACTTTATCACAGAGATGCGGGTGTCGACGACCACCTCTAAATGATGCAGTGCTTGGAAGTTGCCCATCTGAAAATTGTGTAGAATATTTTTGAATAAATTTCTCTGCAGGTGAGTACTTGAACCTGCTGCTTGCTGCAAGATGTTTATTCGACAGCACACAAACTCATGTTTTGCGATAAGCAGATGAAGCTCATTCGCGACTGTTTGTAGGTGAGAGTCTGGGAATCCCTCTAGCAGGGCGACATGCCCTGGTATACTCCTTTTGGCCTCATCGACATCTCGCAATGCTAGATGATAAACCTCTTGAACAATGTTGAGGTACTTTGCGAATAGTAAAACAATTCGCTGAACGGCGCGAATATGTTCTTTCGCTTGAGGATATCCACTCATGATGACGTCGAATCTATCGCCCAACTGACGGAGAAGACCCAATGCATCTATGAATTTATTTTCAATCACGTTCCTCGTCGCTTGTTTCATCATGCTTGCTTCCTGTATATGGTGATTCATCAAATAGAGCATCCACTCTGTAACTGACGCAGCATCTTCGTCGGGGCATATGCTGGACCTCACCATGTCTGGTATCATGCCGGTCAAGCTCTCTGGAAAAAGAGTATTTTTGCACGTCAGCGTATACCAAGCGTCGCAAATGCGCGAATGGCACCTCGTTGCAGACTGAATCAATTCTTCCGGTACATCAGCTCTGTTTAATATTGTTTGAATAGCTTGCAGATGCGCATTGGCAGTCCGCAGCTGTTCTCTGGAAAGCGAGTCAAAAACTAGCTCCATCTGCTCTATGCAGACCGAGAACCAATCTTCCTCCTCCTGGATGTTATGGATTCTTTCGATATGGTGCGTATGGCTGCTACTCTCGGTAGGATGATCAAAACTTTCGTCGTTGATATCTAGTAGCAGAATCATCTGTGTGCGGTATAATGTCCATTGCCAATCCGCAGCGTTCATGGCTTGTTCTTGCTGCTCAGGTAAAATGCTGTCCAGACTCGCTTGCAACTGTTGGGCTTTTCGAGCTCGCTGCCCTGTTTGCACTGGCCTGGCTGGCACCGATACTGGCAATACTGCCATGGCTGGTGGTGACCGGTGTCTGGATGTAGTTTGTTTTTCACGTTGGATTTGTATCTCCAACGCATCAAAGACATGCAAAATAAATTTCATCCATATTTGGAGATTTCTTATAGTTTGAGTCTGCGTGTAGGCTACTTCGCTGTCTTGCTCTGTAGATTGTAATTTAGTAGCGTAGTTGTGAACTTCTTCGTCGGAAACATTGAACGGCACGGTCAGGCACCTTAAATCTTCCACTCGCTCACTAAACGCACCGAATTCGTCCCTGAATACAAGCGTTAAAGCCCACGTTATTAGACAGAGGCCTTGGTATATTGAAATAAGCGTAGCTCCATCATTGTCCAGTAAAGAGTCCTGTATCATGAGCTTGTTAGTACCTTGCTCCGCCAAGTCCAGTAGTCTGTGCTGCTTGACGTCGTCGAACGCCACGCTCACAAAGGACAAGTGTAAGAGGCAAAAGGCGAAAAAAGCAAGATGGCTGGTTTTATCATCCAGGAGACGCAGTTTAAAAGTCAATTCGTGCAGCAGGTCAATATTTCGATTGTAGAGTTGGCTCCTTGTAGCTCTGGGAATATATTGTGTGGACTTGATGCAACAAACGCCCATGAACGACAGTGGCCACACGGCAACCGGCACTTCTTTGATACATGCGTCCATGACTGTCAAATAATTCGGCAACCATAGCTCGTCGATAATGGACATCGCATGACGAGAGACATACGTTTCAATAGCTGCCCCGAATCGGGCTGCCAATGTGACTCTGTTGCCTATTGTCAAATGCCGCTTCAGCTCGGTTTGGGCAACAATCGTATACATCGGGTGTATATGCAGGGTCATCCCATCAGAGGAACGAGTAACGTAGCCCCGATCAAGAACTAGTTGCTGAAATACCTGCACAGCAAATATCATATTTTCTTGGCCATGGCGTTCCATGGCTTGTTTAATGGGTGGAGGGGCAATTGCATCAAAGATGGGCAGCAAGTAGTGAATTGGAGGAGCAACCTTCCAAAACAGGCCGAGTAGGCAAAACATAAAGAACTGATGAGGAGGGGTAATAGAGAGATCTTGAAAGTCTCGTAGTGCATCGAACCCTCGTGTTAGATCGAGCTCGAGCTTCTCCATGCATGGGAAGAGCCCATGGCGAAGACGCTGGTAAAATTCCGACCATGGTTTGCGGTGGCGTACATGCAGCGCTGCGGATAGAGCGCCAGGAATACATTGCAAAAGTGTCAAGGTCGACTCAAGATGATCAATGTCTTCACTTTTCCAGTGTTGTGTATCCTCGCCATCTCGATCTGTCGCAAATTCCATTGCGTCTGGCAGGTCCAATGGGAGCAGCGCATAACGATACGGCCCAAACTTATAACCGATCAGATCCTCTGTTCCGGTAGGATCCGCGCGGCGATGGGCAAAGATAATATGCAACCTTTTATCTCGCCTGGCACCTGTTGCCAATTGAACGAGCTGGCGCAGAAAGGGCAATATTTGTCCAGTATCTGAGTCTGCAATAAGCTGCGGGATGGGACTGATTGGGAAAATTTCAATTCCCTTTATGATTATTGTAGAATGGAGCTTTTTGACAATCTCGATAATTGCCTTTTCTGTGTCGTCGTCGATTGAGGCCTCTGTTTTTGGAAGCCTGGTGCTACCGACAGCCAATTTGATAGGTCCAGATTCGTACTCCTGGTCCTTGATTTGAACAATAATGTCCATTAAAAGGTTTGTATAACTGACTTCGGCTCTGTATTGAAAATCTACGGTGATTGTTATATCCATGTAATTGGTGTCTTTCCAGAGTCGCATCGCGCTGTCAACAAGAAAAGATTTTCCTACGCCTGCTAAGCCATGCAGGTAAATGGTGCTGCTGTGACACAGAAGACGCTCTAGTCGCAACAAGTCGAAGTCGCCGCCATACCATAGCCTATTGTAGAAAGACAATCCTCTTCTGTGGCTAAGTTCAGACAACTTCGCAAAGTAAATCTCCTCAGCGGTGCTCCGCGGATTTCTTGGATTGCCGAAGTGAGCTGCATCCGGAGCTCCATAGAGCACAGGAACGAAACCATCTCTTAAATCCCGCTGCAGCCCATATCGTGCTCGTCGATTGATCTGCACACGAGCAGACATCCGAGCAATACCAGCTGACATTGATATTGGCAGACCATCTATTAACATGGCATAGTAAAAGTTGTAAAGAAATATGGTGGCCGCGGCGTGAGATATTTTGAACGACATGCCTACGACGTTTTGTACGTCTCTCTTCAAAAAATGATGCGCCATACTTGCATTGGCGCCACTGTCTGCAGTAGCCGAATGGCAGGCATTGAGAATAACCAGCGGTATACGATATCTCTTTACGATGCGAGCCACCATCAAAGCAGGAACAGGCTCGGTATCCTTTTCATCTTGTCCACCAGCCGCAATGGGGAACAGTCGTGGGCTGCTAAAATAGAGGATAGCAGTCTTCGTACCTTTACCTTTCCGGGTACCAATCTTGCCGTGCATATCAAAATGTACAGCGTCAAAGTGGTGCGGACCACGCTCCTCTTCTCGTTGTTCCAAGTGATGTTCAAAAGCTGCCAAGGTACCAGGTCGAACGACTTCGACATGAAGGTGCATATATGCTGTTGTTCCTGCAGTCGCTGCTTTATTCCAAGAAGTACCTCTAATGCAAGTCCTGGCGCGACATCCTGACGCATCGAGGACTGGTTCCGGTGAAGATCACGAGCAACCACTAAAAGCACGTTGAAACGCCTTCCGGAACCATGTTTATGGATTGGTTCGGCAGCTGCTAAAGAACTACCGTGTTCCTTAGTGTCTCCTAGCCCATCTTGCGACAGGGGCCGTTGGTCATTATCCGTGAGAGACCTTTGAACTACCACCTGTAATCGAGAATTCCACAGGCTAGGAGCCTCTAGTGTCTCCAAAAACAGTCGATGGATGCTGTCGCCATGGCACGTCTCAATATCTTGACAAATAACCAGCTGAAGCACCTGAGAATCAGTTTTTAACTTATTCCAACGGAGGCGAGACAAAATAATAGTATCCAATCCTAAAAGCTTGACTAGCTTCTTAGGATACTCCAGTAGCAACGCCTCAGCCCCGATAGCTTTATCGATCAGATATGGCGATGATGCTAAGAAGTCCTCAAGGTACCAGCGAACCACCTCTGTTTGATCTTTGTCGAGAGGATTTTGAAGCATAATGTTGTTTGCAAGAAGCTGGCCATCTTGAATGAGATTCACGATCCAGCCGTCTGTAGTACTCTCCTGGACGGTAAGGTACAAGTATTGACTCATGTTTTGGTCTTGTTAATGGAAACTCATGTTATAGATTTTAACTTAAACCAGGTAGATAATACTACAGCCTGCTATTTGAAGCTTTACCCCGCATGCATAGGTATTAATATGCAATGTGGCTTGTTGTCGTTTGAGCTCGCACGTGAGAACTGCCAGTGGCACACCTAACGACGTGACAGAAGGCAACAAACAGGCTGAAAAATAATCAAAGATCGAAAGCAACAAGAGACCCGAGTAAACTAAATCATGTCGCTAGAGAGGAGTTTTCTTATTCTTGAGACACCAGTTTGTCAGCCAGATCTGGCACGGTTTGTTGGGCGTATCGTTGCTGACCCAAAACGACCTTTGGAGCGATTTATTCCCTCTTCTGATGACGACAATGATGGTAATACAGTATCTCATCATACCAATACCATTTTGCCTGGTATATTACCCCGTCCGCGGATAACAAAGAATCAGAAGGAAGTGATATCGTCGGATGCGGAAGCCTCACTGGGAAGCAAGCTATCGTCGCTTTTAGAGATGGAGTTTTCATGAAACGAGAGCCATAGCCGATTGCTGGAATGCGAGCAGCTTAATACGTACTCCATGGAAAACATCCGCCTCGTTTTCAAAAAACTGATGCAGAGTCCACTTTATGCGAAACATGCAGAAGAGCTGTTGAGAGAGACATGGCCACACGAGGCATACTTTGTCACAGGCTTTATCACCGCCACCAATAGTAAATGGACCATCACGGATACTGTGGGTGGTAAAGGGGCTGTGAAGGCGACAGTGCCTATGGGGCAGCTTTCGGGAGTGCCAGCTGAGCTCTTTCGAGGTTCTCTAGATACGGGCGGACAAGCCAACAAGACGCTGGCAGGGAAACACCTTCGCCAGATGTCTGTCGAAGCAGAAGGGATCATCGCAGTGTCTTACTTCACTGTCAAGCTCAGTTACACGGTTGACTTTGGTTCTGGTTCCATTACGAGGGCGGCGGTATTCGGCAAGGCACGACGGGCAAAGAATAATGAGCTCGCCATGGGCGGTGATGACGATGAGCAGGACGAGGTTGAGTACGATTCTAGTTCTGATGCTGAAGTTGATTATGATGGCCGCGGTAGCCAAACAGAAGACAGTATTACTGGTACGGTTCACCACAATGGGAGTGTGGGTGACAGAGTTCAGATACTCGATCCTCTTTCGCCAGATAATCCCGTAGCGCTGGCTGCGAGGTCCAAATGGCTGTGATTCTCTGGGCGGTTTGATTAGGCTGATGGGGTATTAGTTTGCCTACGGTACGATTAATTGCACTGTCCGGGCCCCAAAAAGACGCGATGGTTTGACACTTTGGATGTACTTGCTGCAACTGTTACTCATTTGGGTGAACAATACCGCAATTTATAATAGCAGAAGATACTGAGACTTATTGCCGTGCATGCGACTCTCTTTTGTCTTTTCTGATATTTGTGAACCTGGAAGAGCAATGGTGAAAGCCAACGCCAGTGGTAAATCTCGGATTGGTGGCGAACATACAGTGCCTTTGTGACTGCTGATGGCTTCATTGATGCGAGAGATGGGTGTGTAATAGAACTATGATGTCTAAAACTGTGACGACACAAGATAGCAAGGCTGCTGGGTGATTACATATGTATTATTGTACTAACTCACAAAGCTCACAGGAACTTCTCCCTCGACACCAGATTCATGGCCTTGGAAATATTGAAGCCCTCTTTCTGGTTTGTTCAAATGCCCGTGGAATATGTCCTGGGGTCATTGTTAAGCGTCGTGAAGTATAGAATGCAATGTCCGCTCGGTCTAGCATAGTACCTTTGCTGTCACCTGCTGTGCGAACTGCGAGACATGAGGAAACAAGCTGAGATGGTAACTTTCAAATGCATGTGACAATAGAGGCCCGCGAAGACAAGCACGGCAGATATATTTCTGGAAACGGCAGTGACAGCCGTTGATGTACCAATTGAGCGCGTCGTGGCTGGATAATTGAAATTTAGTGGCAGCAATGGAGACGAACTCTTTATCCTCAGTTTTTCATGCTACAAGAAGCGGCAGCCTTCAGAGTTAATAAATAGACCTTCGGCTTAGCCTAGTAATTCCCTTGGCCTGCTATCATAATACTGCTGTGCTGGCTGAAGTTAAGGGTGGGCTTCCAACAAAGAAGCGCGTCCACCCACAACCGCCGTGCTCATGACGCAATGCAGGGATGCTGAAGTAACGAAAAGAAGTTTGGCAAAAAACAAAAACAAAAATAAATCCGCCAGTAGTAGAAATGTTCTATTCATAGATGGGTGGCTTGTGAAAAAAAAAAAAAAACTGTTGTTACCGGCTCTCTCGCCGTCTTTTGCTAATTGATTGCATATCATATCATGATAGTGATGTAAAGTCAGCCATCACATAATGGTCCGGCAGGCGTCAGTTTAAAAGCTCAAGGTTGCATCGGCACGGCGCTCCCTTATTGCCGTATCTAAGTATACTTATAGGCATCGCGAGTGAGCAAAGACAGAGCTGCCCAGAAATTGCGATTGCTGCCTACTGTGTCACATGTTCTAGCAACTGTAAAATCTTGATGCTCACTGTGCCTAGCTGCGAGTATACATTGCCACGAAACGTTGCTACTTAATTCTTCTATGCTAGAAATACCCAACACAAAAATGGCCGGTTCCATCCGGGCAGTTCACGTCGCGCAAAGGTTACATACGCAGGAGGGCCACACCTGATCACAGCAGTCGAGACACCATCGTTCAGCCTCACCACACTGAAGGCCACAGGCAGAGCAGTGATTGGTCTCTAGGCCACCACGGCAGGACAACAAGCCGCCCTCCTGCTGAAAAAGACAATTGTCGCACAGCACTCGTGACACAAGGAAACGCTCAGTCATCACACGCAAAGCAATCGCAAACCACCTCACCAAGGAGTCCACGCTAAAGGACCCGACAGAACAGACGACGAGAAACGGCAGCATGCACACCAACCACGCCGAGTTCAGCGTCGAGGAGCCGCCCGAGCAACTGCCGCCCCGCGGCCGCGGCCAAGCACAACGCGGCAACTTTTACCCGCGACTGGCGCCGAACCGTCCCGTCTATGTCGCCGCACGGTCTCTGGCCGTTGTCATTTCCATCGCGCTCATTATCCTCGCCGTCATTGCCCTGACAGCCTTACCGGATGGCCGCGACCGGTTGGCAGCGCCGATACTGAGCCCAGCCATCTCGACCCTGTTTGGCAGCGGCTTAGAAGTTTGGCGCATCTATAAGTACAATCGCCGGTCTCATCATGCTTACCGCATTTGTTACGACGCGGCGCTAGGCATCGGATACGCCATAGCTTTTGGATTTCTGGCTGCGTTTACACGGGGCGATATTGCTCGTACGGATCCCATGTCCACCAGCACCTCTGCTGCCGTCAGTGTCGCCATCCTCCTGATGATGTTGACGGAATTGTGAGCACTTCTCTTTTAGTAGCCGAAGGGCACCGGCGTGCTGACAATATTAAAGTTTCTTGCAAGTCGCATATTTTGGCTCGGGTGTTAGGGAGTTAAGGAGACTACAGGCCTCCAACTGAAAGAGCCGCGGAGCAAACTGATGAACTCTGACAGTGCAAATGCACTTGCCCTCTATTTTTTCTGCCCCAAGGTCGCGAGGTTATTTGCCTTGCCCTTGAATGAATCCTGTCTTTTCATGGATACAGCTGTCACACAAAATGGCTTGGCACAATACGCCCGGATCGTCGCCTCAATTGATTGCATCCATGCCAGGGTGATACAAAGGCCTATAGGTACTTGTCAAAAAGCAAGCCCAACTCTTCGCACGAGTGTCCCTTGGACAGGACGGAACGGAAAATCATCCACCCAATTGTTAGGAATGAGGAGGCTATCTAGAAAATACATTCAAGGCTTACCGCTATTAAGCTACCAGGCGAATTTTTAATGATATCTACCGTACGTATGATATAGCATTTACGCCAGCGACGTAGTCTAGGCTTAGTTTCAAAAAGTTAAAATATTCACCAGGACATTGAAAGACCATAGACTAATAAAAGCATTAGAGTACAGTGTAAGGCAGATGGTTCTTAGAGTTCCTATGTCGCATAAAAGTACTCAGACTGCCACCCACACAAGTGTGGTGGCTGCATGGCCGCAATAACAGGCCGGCTATAAGGCTCAGAACACACGAATCCACTTTACAGGTGCACAGCAATTCCTAACGAGAGATTCTAAAAGATAGGCATATCATATAAAAAGGCCAAAAAAAACATACAACAGCCGGTGTTCGCTGGTCGTCACCGACCCAACTACTAATCTGCCGGTCGGTAGCTTGTCTATGGGAGAGCGGACGGGATCCCGAATTCTCTACCGCCTATGGTCGTATGTACTTGAGAAAGGATCTATTTTACTTATGTATTCATAGGCGAATAAGCCGCCTTTCTCCCATTATCCTACGTCTAGCAACCGCCAGGCTGCACTTTAATATAGTGGCATAATGCGGCAGCCTTACGGTGCTATCCCCTCTAAGAGATGGTATACGCTATGAAAATCTTTTTAAGTCGACATTCGTCTTATTTAACCTATAGGTAATTTAAGCTGCCTAAATTTCCTATAAATATAGTACTATACTTCTTAGTAAGGCATAGCTAGCTGCCTAAGTGCTAGATTACCCGGGGCTTTACCATTCCTAGAAAGGCTAAAGAGGTATAAGCTTATTTAGTAATGTAACTTTTATTTATAGCCTTATAATTCTTATAGTATTACTTTTTTAAATACCTCTTAGACCTATAAAGCCTATAATCTAACTACCGTGGATATTCTCACCTTTTTGGGTTCTTTTTACCGAATAGGGCCTATGGGAAGAGCCGAATCTATGTACGTCCGTACCTTCAAGCATTATTAGGCTCTGATAAATACCGGGGCGAGAAAGATCTACCGACGGTACTTATAGACGTGCAAACGTTCTAGTAAAGGATCACCTACCCCGCTTTTAGCCGCCCGTCTAAGCTCGCCTAAGTAGCCGATCAGGCTCTGACCTGTCAGTTGTTTTGTGAACAGTTTAGAGGGCTCTCCTTCTGTGGCAAAGATTCGCCCTTCTCTCGCAAAATACACGCAAAATACAGAAAATGGCAAGTTCTGCGCTAACGTTGCAATGGTGTCTCGATTCCACCGCCAACGGCGCCTTTTCAGTCATTAGGGGTCTTGTCATGGCAGCTACCAGTGACAACGTCCAGATCCTGGCACTTCTAGCTTGTGAGAAATTTGGTGGCACATTGCCCATCAGCTCTATGACGCTTCAAAAGATTGCAGCTGTCCTCATACCAAGAGATCCGGCGCCAGTAGCCTTTCTTAAGGCTACAGTCGGGTTTCTACCTAATGATAGCGCCGCCCAGCTTGGAAAGAGTGCCGCCGGAGCCCGATTCCTGGCCTTTGCTGCGGCTCTTATTCCTACAGCAGGGGTATTCCAAAGCGCCAGCGCACTTGACGACATGCTCAGAAAGTCAGCTTCCGACCTAACACTGGTTCCGCCTCGAGAGGGTCTGCGGGATTTACTCCAAAAAATTTGAGCCTCGGGTTCCGGCTTGCGGCTTCTTCGACTCAGTCGTGTTTTGCCAAAAGCTAATCCAGGAACACGTCGTACCAAGGGTATTATCTGCGAATATACCTGGCGATCTTCAAAGTAACGATATTGAGTACCTTACGACTCTTGTGCTGGATGGCGTTCCTCCTGCAGAGACAGTAGCCGAACTCATTAACGCATTTCGTCAAATTGGTCGGCTGGGATCAGACACTGTCACAGCTTTAACTATGAGAATTGGAACTGCGGTGCCTTGGGTGTTAGCCTTCTCGCAATGGTGCTTGGATGTACCTATTTCTTTATCCGTGGGAGACTTCAGCGTGTTGGGACCGAGCGACTCAAAAGTTCATATTATCGTACCGGATAATGTCAAAGAGTTAAAAAGACGGTTTAAAATAACGACGCACCACCAGCTGGAGCAGTTGGGCACTCTAATTCAGCCACTCAGCCAGGATATACTCAAAATGCCTTCAGCGTCGCATACTACCGCGACTGCCATGGTTACTTTCCCGGCCTACCGCGATTACATGCTACGGATGTTGGGATTTAGTAACAGTCCGCCAGAAATGATACGGGAGTCTTTAGAATAATCTATTCCTCTATTCTTTTCCCACCCGAGACCGACAATAACTGTCTCTGACAATGAAAAGTCCAAGCTCGATTACTACTTACTACGCGCCTACCCAGAGGCTCACGTTATTGCACACACGGCTGAAAAAATACTAGGAACCAGTACGTCATTGGTATTCAAGCACTTGGAAGGGGACCAAACAATCACAAGCCTCCCGCAAGTATCGATTTACCTTGATCAGCTACAGCAGATGCAATGTCTTGAGTGTACCGGGGATATTTTCTCTCGTGGCACTAGTCAAGATACCTGGAATATTGGTTATTGCAAACCTTACCATTTTCTTCGTTCCTTGGCGCACCTTACTATCGACATTTTTGCCCTGTCGCTTTTCCACGACCCAGAATCTCTTTTCGTCCAGCTCCCATCCAGTCGAGGAGCCGTATTCGACAAGTTAATCGGAGATTTCCAAGAGTTTCTCAAGAGACCATATAACACTTCTATGATGCCGTCATTTTCTGATCATGAATTAATCGGATGGGCCAAGTACACAGTTGGCCACCAAGATGGTACCATTTTGGGTACCATCATAGGGCTAATGAAACTGATGATGTCGTCATATCTTGCTACGGCCAAGCAGTTTATCCTTCGATTTTCCAAACTTTCCAAATCGAAAAATACGGACACGCAGGGCTAGTTTGTTTGCCCGGTGTGCTCAGATATAAGGGGGAAACATATACCATTGTGAAGCGAGGACAGATAGAACACAGTAAACGTGTTCCAGACTTTAAGTGGCAGAGGCCATTTCTCAGGGAGGACCTGCTGGAACAACCAAATTTCCAGGGTACATCTATATCTTGGTGCCTCTCCATATTTGATGACGGTACGCTTGGTGCAATGCTATCGTGGTATTCTAAGTCGGATAAGATTCGGAAAGGTGCTGCTCCAGATCGCTTACTAGCTACCTTAAGGAAAGTTCTGCTATTAGAGACTTGCACTCATATTGGAGACGCTCCAGTACAGATGGCGCTTGAGGGTAATATCCTTCACGCTCCTGTTTGGCAACCGGACAGCTCTATTAAGATAACTTCTAAACTTCATGAGCTTCACGTCATTAGAGTGGGAAGAGCGGCGGATCAGCTATGTTTCACGCTGGCCAGCGTAAGTTGGAGTCAAACAGTTGTCATCGGCAGAGGGGCTTGCTTCGCCTGCTGCCTGGAATTATGTCGTAACTCACGAGCCCGTGTCCTGCTACTTTGAAAGCAAGGAACAAATGGTTAAAAACGTTGTCTTTCTTGGAACTCCTTAATACCGTATCACTTGTGTATGCATGAAGAGGGGTTTGGATGTAGAGACTTCCGATAGAAGGCAGCGACGTCGGCGCCGGCGTTTTATCGTAAGCAACGCAATGCCGCCGTTTAGGCTGGTATTACGGAACTATTGGCCGCTAGTATTGCGGGCTAACAGCCCCTAACAACGGAAGACAACCGCCCTAAAATAGAGTCCTATGCCTATAATTTCGGAAGGGTTTAGACCTTGTGAGAGAGCTTGACGGGATCCCGAATTCCTTACCGCCTATGGTCGTATGTAATTCCCAAACGGTTCATCATCGACTACGAGTATATAGGGACGTTTGAATGTATCGCGTTAGCCGCCAGGCTCGGGCAATCTTTTGACTGTGGCTGTGGCTGTGGCCGTGGCTGTGACTATGATTACCCCGCTCAAGTACAGTCACAGATGGGCGTGATGGACAGCAACGTGGGAAAACCAAATAATAGTTGTCTCCATTTGAAAGTACATAACTTGGTGGGGAAGAAGGTATTCACGCTTCCATCTCATAAACGGGCACGAAAGGCTGACTGTCGCTGCAACACGATGGCCGCCACAGTCCTCCAACTCCAGTGGGGGATGGAGAGCACGACTTTCACAACCTACGACGCCGTCACTAAGCTGATGCGCGCAGCGTCGTCCGATAATGTCCAGCCACAAGCTATTATAGCATGTGTTGGCTTAGGTGCTACGCTGGCCATTTGTCCTATCACAATTGCCAAGGTTCAAAGCACAGTTTGTCCAAAGTTAGAACCGGTGATCATTAGCCTCCTCAACGTTACCATCGGGTACGCCAAAGGGGATACTATTTCCGAGATGAATAAGTCGGAAGCCGGTTTGAGATTCTTGGCTTTAGCTTCCGCACTCGCTACTACAAACCCTCGGCAGGGTGCTCACACCATCCACGGGCTGATAATGAAATCGGCCCTTGATAAGGCTCTGGCTCCCACTCTGCAGCAGGTTTCGAAGCTGCTACATGCTATTCATGGGAGATGCTTGCTTGCAGGTTTCGCTGAAGAAATGGGAGGCTGGCGTCTGTTGTTGGAGAAATCGCTACAGGATAAGCTTCACCACCCAATGCAGACTTCTCCGTATAACTATCAATTGAATGGCGAGGCACTGGACCGGGTTATTGAAGGATTTCGTGAGCTTTGCCGCGTTGGTGACGCAACCACAGATAAAATGGTTATTCGCACGGCAATGGCAGTTCCTTGGCTCGCAGCGTTCACCAAATGGTGTCTTGGAGTCCCCCCGTCTATCACTTTCGCAGACGGAACTGTACTCCTGGAGAATGTCAATTCAAGAGTGCATCTAGTTGTACAGGTACAACGTACAATGGGCGATGTGGAAGTCAAGCTTTATAGCTCACATGACTGCCTCTCCACGCTCTTCGTCTCTGGCGGAAAGAACGTAGATGAATACTTTGGAATGGTCAAACTACCAACATATGGCAAGCTTCTTCTTCGTCAACATAAGCTAGATGACGATATCGCTTCTCAGGCAATTGTCCAAGCACTCTCCTACGCGCTACGCCAAGTACGAAACAATCTTGTAGTGGTAGGCGCCGAGCCGGACATATCCGACAGAGTAGTCCTGATCCGGGATATCGCCCTAGCGGATGAAAGCTATGCGCAACTAAGGCTGTGTGCGTTTGCAGATGAGCGCACTATATTAGAAGCGGCGGCCAGAGTCTTCGGGCACAGTCAAATGAATGCATTGCAAACCTTAGGACATGGGGAGACCGTCTTTGAGCTACCATTAGTTCGCCTGCTATATGAGGATCGCAAAAAGACCTGTTTCTGCAGCAACTGTTCTAAGAATGGGATGTCCAAGCATGGGTGCTTCAAATTTGAATTCATTTTTTGCCTTTCAATGCTTGTCGCTGATATTCTTGCATTTTCCCTATTTGAATCTCCCGAAAATCTTCTCATTTCGACAAGAAACATAGGGAGGGAGTCTAATGAATTTAAAACTGCTATCACCCACACTCTGATGGGTAGACGTGTTGGTTGCTGTGCAGCATCCATTATTGCGACGGCCTTGAGACTAGTTGGTCACGAAGTTGAGAAACGGGGGACCTGGATCCTGTCATGTGAAAAAGGCCAAGCTGTGTGGCCAGCTGTCTATGAATCAATGACGTTACCGAAATCAGGGTATCTACGGTTGCTCTGGTTGCATGGGGACTTGATATTTCAAGAAGACGTATATTCTCACATAAAGGGGCCACGCAAGTCTACCGATATATCAGATAAGCGCCAAGATGGCTGTTTATCACAACCAAGCGACATTCTATCTGGTATTGGTCTCAAATGGAACATTGCTTCCGACGAAGATCATCTTGAAGCAGTACTTGCGGTTACAGATCCATCTGGTACCTTCTCTCCGGCAACAGTAAACCCGGCGTTTATCATTAGCAGTCTTGCAAATGCTCTACATGTCGAAGCATGCAATCATTCCCGAAATGCAACACTCGAAAATCCAGAGTCAATCTGTGATCTTGAAGGCCCATTTCGAGTTATAGAATGCAGAAAAGGAGATTCCACGGGTCGTCGCCGCTTTCCAATCCCTGATCCAGAGATAGCATCGGATGCAGACTCCAACTCAGGCGCTAGTAGAAACCCTGAAGGGGATAGTGATGACGCTGAAGAAGACATTGATGAAAACTACGATGGTGATGACGGGTACAGTGATTCAAATGGACCGGAAGAACCGTCTTTCATCGAAGAGACCAATCAAGGAGGAAGTACAGATACAGGGGTAGAGCTTAGTGAAGATCTCGGGCTCGAAAAGTGTCGTATATTAGTCACGGGGCACAACAACGCAGTCCGCTTCGTCGCTCTCGGTAAGAACGAAGAATGTCTACGGCTGGTTATTCGAGGAGGATCATGTTTAAGCTGCGCTATAACAGTATGCCAGGCGGCTGGCAATGCTGCTGTTATATTCTAACTGGCCTACGAAAGGGCTCCTCCAAGGGCCTTTCATGACATTAGCGACCACGTTAGAGAGCATGAAAATATTCTAGTAAATCTGTCTCACTGGATCTACTCATGTCATAGGAATCGGGCTATTGTTCACACGCACCCAGTTTAGTTTTACTCGGCAGCGGCTTTGGAGTGATGGAGGCGAAGGGTTTAGACCTTGTGAGAGAGCTTGACGGTATCCCGAACTCTCTACCGCCTATGGTCGTATGTACTGTGAGATGTACTAAGATTCAATTTTACAGCTTCAATCCAAGCCAAAGCAGGCGGCATACCTAGCAAAATTGAAGTGTCGACAAACAACTCATAAATTATTCGTTCTTGGAAAGCAGTTTAACTTCCGAAACATGGCAACATGAAAATCCCATCGGCAAACCTCGGTACAATAGTTTTCTTCTTCAGCAGCAGCAGCAACAGCAAAGAAGCTCGGGTAAGAGAAACTCCGTAAGTATCCATGCCATTCATTCTAACCGAGGAAATCCAACTCTCGCATTCTCTATTATAACAAAAAGCAACATCTGAAACTGGGACAACCAGGCATCGCGCAGTCAAGCGACATCAACATGACCCTCGATTCAATTACCCTTTAAACCTCAGACAAAGAATTATAAAATAATCAATATAAACAAATATCCTCGGCCTCAAACAAACTGAATGAAGAAACATTTTTTTTTACCATTAATAACATGTAATTACAACCGCAATGTCGGAGGATTGATTAACTACGCCAGGAAGGGCGGGGAAAGAATGAAAGCCAGGTGATCACTTAAAACCGAGTTGCTTAAACAGGAAGGTTTCCTGAGCGGGGGGGAAGCACACCACACCTTACTAGACGTACTAGTCGCCATGCTTTGCATAAGCGCCTCTTCAGATACAGCCTATTACAATACAAGGTTACGTTTTTTGCATGCTACATACAAGTTTTGAAATGGTACAGTTGCACTGTCGCAGCCAGGATGCCGGCACTTGTAGACAAGCCACTCACATTGCATCGCAGGTAGGTGGCATGTGGCCTTTATCCCTGCCCCGCACTCGATCGTCTTGGGCACGCTGTAGAATACCGCACACGTCAGATGTTACCATTATTCACGGGGCACAGTCACAGTCACTCAGTGAGAGAGAGAAAAACAAGTTTTAAAGCAAATAGCAAATAGATTGCAGTGCCGTCGGGGCGTCGGAAATATTTATCCACATCGTTTTAGTAAAAACCATACAAATCATCAAACACATTGTCAAGTGTCGTCTTGTGTCCCATCCCTTAACAAACGCCGTCCTTTCCATCAAGCGGTTTCGCCTACTGTGGTTCCTTGCCCAACAATGGCTCCCTCGTGTTTCCTGTATATTGTTTGCCCCATTCCAGTGTCCCTGTTGTGTTCCATTTGTACCATGCACTCCATAAGAAAATATAAATGAATGTAAAAAGAAGGAGTGCTGTGTCGTTGCAAAACAGTCTAATAGCGTCGCCCTCCCAGGCGAGACGTCCTCTCACGTAACGTGACGTATGTAGTCGGGAAAAAATATGTACAACCGAAATATTGTGCGCCAAAAAGTGTATTAAGTGCGAACCAGCCGCAGCTCAGATATCCGCTTCCGTTACTTTACACCCAGAGAGGGGCAGGGGCGGCGTGCTTCCGCTCGGGGAAAAAGCTAGCAGCCAGGCTATGGATGGCACCGAGGTAGTCGTCGGCGCTGAGCTTGACGAGACCGTTGGCTTCGAGATACTGCTCCTCCTCCTCGACAATGGAATTGAGCTGCTTGCACACTCCGTACTCTTCAGCAAGCTCGCTGACCTGAGCGAGCTCTTGACCAAAGGGGTGTTGCTCCTTGGTGGGATTGTTGAGTACGGGTGTGGTGGGCTGCGAGATGGGCTTTGGCGAAACCGGTGTAGACGTGTGAGAAGCCGAGGAAGGTCTGGTTGACGTAGATGACGCTCGAGAAAAGGTCTGGCCGACCCTGGAAGAGTTTGAGTGCTCCGAATCGCGAGACATGCGTGAAACGGAGCGCTTGCGGGCCAGTGCCTCATACGAAGCCTTCTTGGTGTGGGAGGGAGAGCGCCTAGGAATGGCGGGAGCGTTGGGATCGGGGGTTTGCTGATGTTGTTCTTGGGCGGCAGCTTGGAAATAGCAAGTGAGATGGTTTGGCTCAGGCGCAGGCGAGGCGTATCGCTCACTAGGGCTCACATCCGGGCTGGTTGGGGGTGTCGAGAAGTTGGTGTGTGTGTCCGAGTCGTCCTCAGATTTGGATGTGGCCGAGTTGCTGCGGTAAGCGCGAGGCACGTCGGGAGCGCTATATGAGAGCATATTTGTCGTGTGCAAGAGCTGAATCGGTGCCGAGATCTTGAGGCGAGTTCCCGCCGCCTTTGTAGTGTTGTTGCGCTTGGGCATGCTGATAAAGCTGGAGACACTACCTTCAGAGTCGTTCCCGGTCTTCCACCGGCGAGTGGTGAATGCGCGAGACAGAGACATTGCTGCGTATTTAATTTGGCCGCTGGGTTATACTTTGACAACGAGACAATAAAATCAAAAATAAAAATAAAAATAAAAAAGTCGACGGAGGAGGTAAATGTCGTCGAATGATGAAACCGGACAGCCAAAAGGTTAAATGGGAGTCTGGCGTGTAGGTAGCGGTTCTGGTTAGCACCGTTGTACAGGCAATCTGTTAGATCGTTGCAGGTGTAAGATCAGCTTGTGACCCAACAAGCAGGCAACGTGAGACGCCAGTAAGCAATGATGCAAACGTGAGAAATCGGTCCGCTGACAATGGGTGTCCAGCGGGGAACGTTACAGAAAGCAGCTTCCGCAGTGAGACGGTGAAACAAGATGGTTGAGCGAGATGGCTGCACAGAGTCGCATCCAACGCCAAAAAGGGAAGGTAACTGGTGCGGGCACGATGGGTGCTAGTAGGCGACAGTACCTGGGTAGTGCTGAGAAGAGCAGCGTAGTGCAAAGTAGCGTAGGCCTGACTGTGTGTGGGGTACTAAAAAGGCCCGACACAACTCGTGGGCGACAGGTAGCGATGCAGTTGGAGATATAAAAGACGATGCGGCAAGGATAAACGAGAGTCGATACACTCCAGGCGACGACTCTTGTTGTTGTGTTTTGCCTGTCAAGGACTGAATTGGGGGTTTGCTGCGAGGATTAGGTTTGCGGTGCAAGCGTTTGTCGCAAAAGTCGTTTGGTTTGCCTGTTGTGGCAGGGGCGACCGTTGGCAGCTGGCACAGCGAAAATCCGTTTGTATGACTTTGCTTGGCGAAAGGAGCGTCGCAAGCAGAGTATCAAGTGTCGAGCTATTTTTTCTTTGTTGTAATCTTCCGTCGAGGAAAGAAAAGGAATGATGAATGTCGAGCGACGATTGCGTGGACAGCAGTGGCCGTTGGCGGGCGAGAGAATTGTGCTTCGCAAGGCGGGCAGACTAAGACCAGCGGATCGAGGTCTCGGATAAAGCGCAAGAGTAGGAAAACTATTCGTAGACGTCAAGGAAAGGAAAGCCGTAGCAGGTCACGTCGTCAAGGAGAGAAACGGACGCAACTGAAAGAAGAAGGAGAGAATATTGAACCAGCGTGTAACTACACGAGAGGGAGTGTGGGAGAGAGAGGAAGAAAAAGAAGAACAATTGTTGAGGTGGGAGGGAAAGACTAGAGTTGAAGCCGAGCAGCAGGCAAAGCAAAGTGCGAGGGAGGATAGAAGCACAGGTACCTCGCGCAGCAGCACAGGGAGGCACACACACACACACAGACCTGGCAGTGTACTTGCGACGTTTTTTCCCTTTTCCTTCTCCCACCGGAGACGTCCAACCGAACGATCCACGACTCCGCGGTTCCACGCGAACAACAGGCATGGCCGAATCATGGCGGCCCCAGCTCGCTGTGTTAGACTAGCAGGCGCTAGAAGGGGAAAATCTTGACACTACAAGCACTAGGGAAACGCCATTCGCCTCTATCGCTTCGGCGGCAGAACGAGTAGAACAACAAGCAAGAGCAAAACCCCTGACTAGACGGCGTGGAAATCCGGGGCCAGGCTTCCGGGTGGCCAATACAGTGGACGATGGTGGAGTTTTGGGCCCAGCACACCAGGCAGGTCAGCCATTCATGAGAGAGTGCATCTGAGCTTACAGCAATGGCGGCACAGCTGGCTGCGCATCCTACCGTTCTCGAGGTTTCCGAGGCGAGCTTGTTGGTGTGCAACCTTTTGGATAAAGTAAGGGCAACCGCCGTGGTGGTGCGAGCGGTGCGGTGGGGCCCGGTCAGGTTGCACACGCGGCGGATGAGACGATGCACCAATCATAGCAGGTGGCTCACCTGCGTTAGCGTCGGCGTAGGCTTGTCTGGGCTGCTCCAGGGCCCTGTTTTTGCCTGTGCTAGCGCCTAAATCCTGGACTTGGGTGCGGTGGGTGGAGTCTTCCAGGCCGCCCCGCTGCAAGGTACCAGATGCGCGAGCGAAAGTTTCTCACCGGCCAGCCTGCCTGGGCAGAGGACGACAGAGAACTTTGCTTCTCATGGTCAGATTGTCTCTCGATTGTCTTGCTTTACTTTGTGTCCGGTGTTGTAGTAGCCTGGTTTCTAAATTTGCCATGGCCAGGCTAAATTAAAGTAATGCGCGTCATGGATGTGTCACCAAAAAGGGCGAGGTTTCCTGATTAACGCGTTGACGGTGAAGCTTGACGCGTAGGCGTTCTCTTGGACAGACCTGGTACCCGTACTTTGCCTGAAAGTGTGTTGTGCTACGTTGCTGACCAACTGAGCGTGAAACCAGGCCGGGTTGTTAAAAGGGTACTTCCGCTCGCACTGATTCAGGTGGCCGCCCTAGCCCGTTACCCGTGCGCATCCATGTAGCCCCGTAATAGCCCGCCGCGACCACTTGGGCACCTCTTCACATGGGGATGACGCCCTGGCACACTGTCTCGTGCTCGCCGGCTCATGTACCAGAATCCTGCAAGCACTGTAATAAACCAGTACATAACTGTCGATAGCTTGAGCCAGCTTCTCACATGGATGCTGTCAAGCTCGCGGCTGACGGTCTTACGAGGACGGTACGTCCGGAGTACATACAAACATGTTGTCACTATCGTACTCGTATGCTGCTATTATGGTAGGGCACGAGCTTCTCTCATAAACATGGGTAGTACAAACTCTAATAAATACTCGTAATCTTACGAGTACCGAGGAGATGACCGAGACAAATCCTCGTTTGCTCCGAGATTGAACCCTTTTTTTTTTTTTGGTAGCTCCATCAAGCACTCTTTTGTGCTCCCCAGCGCCGATGGACTGTTGTTATTAGCCCAATATTACTCGTACGATATACCCCCAACTGGGCAAGTCACAGGCCAAAAACCTTCAAGGTACTTGTCACTTGCGCCGGCCATAATAAACGCACCGCCGCTGCGAAACATGTCACTTAACCATGAGCGCAGCTGGGAACTCCCCCTGGCTCAACTATCCGTCGTTTCAGACTCTGTCCTGTGGCGCCGTCTGTGCCTGAGAAGGACGCACAACGCTTGTGGTTGCTGGCCAATCATGGGCGGATCCATCACACCACCCAACCTATGATCCTTCTGTCCAATCGCCACGGCCAGAGAGCTGTTTGATAAGGGGGAGACCATTTTCATGCTGCCGCGTCCTTTTGGGTGCGTATCGCCTTGGTTAATCCACAATCTACGTCGATCCCAAGGTTGCTTGGTTTATGCGAGTGACTGTTCATTTAATGCAGCAAACCCATAAAGAAGTTGTTGACTGGATGAATGCTTGTGTTCTTTGAAAGAATTACCTTTAACGTCCTAATGGCCCTACGCGAAACATGGCGTTTGTCCCTACACACATCGACGTTCTATTAGAATGTATTATTAGTCAATGCGCGCTTCCAGGAAAGTGACAAGGCCATCAGTTCATGCGCGCGCACAGGCAGAAAAATGTCTGCCTAGTCAAACAGGCACATTCCCTGTAAGCAGGATAAACATCCCTTTCGATCCTTTTCACGCACATAGCCAAGTCGCACAGTCTGTATGTAAATGGATGAGGACTCCGAAGATTGCCCTTCTTCCCATGACGTACTCGCAAAAAGATAGCCCCTTGATGTCATTTGCAAGGACATTTGCGTCCATCCCGCTCCTCGTCTCAGACAACTTTGTTCGATCCTACGTCGTACGAGTACTGCTCCCTGCCGAAACAACATCACAGATACCAGAGCGGCTAATCCAGGCCACGTCACAAACATACTTCTGTATACCTACTGAACACACTGGCTACGTAATGGGCACAAAACCTGCTCTGTAAACGTGTCTATTTTTGCACCTCATATATTCAGTACACATCAACTGTTTCGGCTCATGCCACGCCCACCCCCTCAATTTCGTCTCTTCGTGGACAAATCGCTGCCGCCCATGTTAGGTTGTTTCATCTTTTGTCCATCCAAACCACCCCCCGCAATGAACAAGGGTAGACTAAAACAGGGCTATGCTTGCTGCTGTGACTGTCGGTTCTGAAACTTGCTGCACGGCAACACAACCCCTCCTGATTTCTTGGGATCTATCCGCAACTTTAGCGCCCGTGGGCCAGGTAGCTTTTTGACCCCCGAGGCAGATTCACGTCTTGCCGCTCTTGGGGCTGGTAGAGGCGTTAAACTACACCTGCCACCTGTCGCAGGAGCTACATAATCCGCATGTTTTTGCTGATAAACTTATACAGAGAATTCACTGAAATAGTCCCACGTCGCAGCTTAGCTGTTTCTAATTCGTAAATATTTGGTTACTTTGGGAAATCTATGTAGGCCAAATTCAGTCATTACAGGCACCAGTTTTAGTCTTCCATATCGTCATCCTCGTCCTCATCGTCGTCCTCGTCTTCATCTTCATCTTCATCGTCATCTTCGCCGCCAGCACCGGCAGCAGCGCCACCGTCTTCTTCCTCGCTCGCGCTGCTCTCGTCATCCTCAACGGCAATAAGACGGTCCTCCACCGCCTCACTAGACTGCTCCGGTATGCGAGAAGCAAAGACCTGGCGAACCGCAGCATTCGTGCTCGTGTCCCACACATTCATGCTGCCGGAGCTACCTGCCACAGCCAGGCGGAAGCCGACTTCACGGTCCGGTGCAAACGTGGTAGCAAAGACCTTGCCGACGTCGAGGTTGCGCGACACAACCATGGACGGGCCATTGGCCTGGATGTTCCACAGCTTGACGGTTCGGTCCGTAGAACCCGTAGCCAGGAAGCCGGGAATGATGGGGTTGATATCAAACGAAGATACCGACTCATCGTGGGCTTGCAGAGTCCAGACCGACTTGGTCGCAGCCGGGTTAGACGGCGCATTGCGCACGTCGTGGTAGTGCATGATGCCGTTCTCGGTAGAGACGAAAAAGTAGTTTTCGTTGTGAGGATCCCAACGGACATTCTCGACATCACTCTCGACTCCCCAGCGGGGTGCCTTGGCGTCGGGTGCCCGCATATCAGCCACCACGACTGTGCGATCGTAACTTCCACTCAGCAAAACAGTAGGCTCCCTCGTGTGCCATGCCAGTGAGCAAACCTTGTCGGTGTGATAAGAGTATGACTTGGCACATGTAGTTGTGTTGAGGTCCCAAAGCTTAACCGTCTTATCCGCGGACGCAGATGCAAGTAGGTTGCGGTGCTTTCGGTTTGCCGCCAGCGACAAAACAGCATCAACGTGGTACTCGTCGCTCGTCTTCTTGCTCTTCTTCTTCTTCTTCATCTTCTTCTCGCCCTTTGCCGCCTCGCCACCCTGGCCAAGAATGGCATTGGGGTACATGCAGTCAATTGTGTCCAAGTCCCAAATCTCAATATCCGGGTCCATGGTCGCGACAGCTACAAAGTTGCCGCGTTCCGTGCTGCTGGTGTCCCGCTTGCCAACGGGCATATCAATCCACTCGACGGCCAGAGGAATAGCAGGAAGCATAATATCGTGGTGTACGTACAGATTGTCGCCCTCGTCCTCAAAGACGTAGACCTCTAGGTGCGCCATTTCGTCTTCGACCTTTGCGGACAGAATGAGGTTATCTGTTGCCATGATTTGCAAGTCTTCCTTTTCGTCGTCGTCGTCATCCTCGTCCTTCAATGTAATGTAAGGGTCTTCCTTGTTTGAGTCGTAGTATGACAGCGTCTTGATATTGCCAAACATGCCAAGGCCCTTTCCGGCTACTGGCGCTACTGTGTCTTCGTCGTCATCGTAATTCTCAAGGTCATATTCTTTCAAGTCGTCGTCGTTGAGGCTGTACACAGTCAGCGGCCGAGTCTCTACCAGCGTATTAATTATGAGTACGAACTTGACCTTGGACTCTTTAGAGTCCTTTGCATCGACCATGGCATCGTCATCCTCATCGTCCTTTCCATTGGCCGCTTCACCACCCTCAGCCTCGTGAAGGTCTTCCTCGGCGTCGTCAAGCTGGAGCTTCGCCAGTTCCGCTATTCTCTCATATTCGCTCTCGTCCAATGTGTATTTCTGAGGATAAGGGGCAGCGAATCCCCTCGGAACCCACTGCGCCGCTGTAATCATCGACATCTTGAATGCCTGGATATCTCAGATGTCGTGTGGTCGGCCAATTTTTTTGCGACGGACGTCGGGGCTCACCTCCAAATTCCTCCAAAAATTTCAGCGGGGCGGGGCTTATCGATAGGTCACGATCAGCGGTAGCGGCAAAACTTCGCCGTTCTCAGGTAAACTGAGCTACCACTGCAGATGTTTTGTTCGCTAATCAAGCTGCATGTTGCTTCCCAGTAGATAACTGTGCGCTGTCTGGTGGATAAAATGGGCGAAGAACGAGAATATGACGGGTATAACCCGAAGCGTCGTCGAGTTGACGAAGGGCGCCCAAAGCATCGCTTCCAAAACGACTCGCGCGCGTCCACGCCCCGATCACAGTCGCGATATGCGCCAACGCCGCCGCGCCAGCAAGACGGTCAACAGCCCACAGATGAGGATGCCCTTCTCCTAGATAGAGATTGGTATGGCGGTGACGACCTAGGGGGTCACGCATTTGGCGATGATAACCACAACCCATTCGCATCGTACGAAATGTCTGCTTGGGAATCCCAGCAGGTTGAAACAGCCAAGGCCGACAAGATGGCTAGCCGATACGATGCGCGACAAGAGCAACGACGGAGAGAAAATGAAGCTTGGGAGACAAATCGAATGCTGGTCTCTGGTGTCGCGCAAAGGAGAGATATGGCTGCCGACTTTGACGACGAAGATACAACCCGTGTTCATCTACTCGTTCACGACTTGCGGCCTCCTTTCCTTGATGGGCGCACAATTTTCACAAAGCAGCTAGAACCCGTACCTGCCGTGCGAGATTATCAGAGCGACATGGCTGTTTTTAGTCGAAAGGGCAGCAAGGCCGTGAAGGAAGCCCGGCAACAACGAGAACGACAAAAGCAAGCCCAGGAGGCTACGAGCTTGGTCGGAACGGCGCTCGGAAACATCATGGGCGCCAAAGAAGACGAAGGGGATAGCGCGCTTCCAGTGGCCGCCGAGGAAGAAATGACGAACAGCGGGAGCAAGTTCAACCAGCAGCGCAAGAAAAATACGGGCGCCAGTGACTTCAGCCAAAGCAAATCATTGAGGGAGCAGCGAGAATTTTTGCCAGCGTTTGCGGTTCGCGAAGAACTGATGCGCGTAATTAGAGAAAATCAAGTCACAATTGTCATTGGTGAAACAGGTTCGGGCAAGACGACACAGTTGACTCAGTTCTTATATGAGGATGGGTACGGCAAGGCCGGTATGATTGGGTGCACACAGCCGCGACGAGTTGCTGCGATGAGTGTAGCAAAGCGAGTTGCTGAAGAAATGGATGTGCCGCTGGGCAGTACTGTCGGTTACTCTATCCGATTCGAAGATGTTACGAACAAAGAAACGGTCATCAAATACATGACGGATGGTATTTTGCTGCAGGAGTCGTTCAACGAGCGCGACCTGGACAAGTACTCGTGCATCATCATGGACGAAGCTCACGAGCGTGCTTTAAATACGGATATTCTCATGGGTCTCTTTAAGAGGATCCTGCAACGGCGTCGCGATCTAAAGCTCATTGTCACATCGGCGACGATGAACGCAAAACGCTTCTCGGACTTCTTTGGTAACGCACCGGAATTCACCATTCCCGGCCGAACGTTTCCTGTCGATGTCATGTTCCATCGATCTCCTGTGGAGGATTATGTCGACCAGGCGGTACAGCAAGTGTTGGCCATTCATGTTTCCATGGACCCCGGTGACATTTTAGTATTTATGACTGGCCAAGAAGATATCGAGATTACCTGCGAACTCGTTCAAAGGCGATTAGACGCACTCAATGACCCGCCGAAACTGAGTATTCTACCCATTTACAGCCAGATGCCGGCGGATTTACAGTCCAAGATTTTTGACAGGGCGGCCCCTGGAGTGCGCAAGGTCATTGTTGCCACGAATATTGCCGAGACTAGTCTTACAGTTGACGGTATCAGATATGTCGTTGACGCTGGATACTCAAAACTGAAAGTGTACAACCCCAAGATGGGCATGGATACGCTGCAAATCACGCCTATTTCGCAAGCAAATGCTTCGCAGCGGTCTGGTCGTGCTGGCCGTACAGGTCCCGGTAAAGCTTTTCGACTATATACTGAAAAAGCCTACAAGGAGGAGTTGTACATTCAGACAATTCCGGAAATTCAGCGCACCAACCTCGCCAATACAGTGTTGATGCTCAAGTCTCTCGGTGTAAAGGACCTGCTAGATTTTGACTTTATGGACCCGCCTCCGCAAGATACGATTTCGACATCGATGTATGATCTCTGGGCTCTGGGAGCACTGGACAATCTCGGAGAGCTTACACCACTCGGTCGGAAGATGAGCGCTTTCCCAATGGAACCGTCATTGGCAAAACTCCTCATTACTGCAGAGGAATATGGCTGCAGTGAGGAAATGGTTATTATCGTTTCCATGTTGTCCGTACCAAACGTCTTTTATCGGCCGAAGGAGCGACAAGACGAAGCAGATGCACAGCGTGAAAAGTTTTGGGTACACGAGTCGGACCACTTGACATACCTCCAAGTATACTCGGCATGGAAAGCCAACGGATTTTCAGACGGCTGGTGCATCAAGCATTTTTTGCACTCGAAAACCCTCCGTCGCGCCAAGGAGATTAGAGACCAGCTGCTAGACATTGTTCGCATGCAAAAAATGGAGCTCATCAGCTGCGGCATGGACTGGGACATTATTCGCAAATGCGTCTGCTCCGGCTACTACCACCAGGCGGCCAAATACCGTGGATCAGGCGAATATATCAACCTGCGAACCAACCTTGCCGTGCAGCTGCATCCCACCAGTGCGCTGTACGCGGGCCACCCACCTGACTACATTGTATATCACGAGCTCGTACTCACTGCCAAGGTATATGTATCCACAGTGACGGCGGTAGACCCTCACTGGCTGGCTGATCTCGGTGGTGTTTTCTACTCAATCAAGGAAAAGGGCTACTCGGCGCGGCACAAGAGGATCACGGAGACGGAGTTTAACAGAAAGGTGGAAATCGAAACCAAGATGGCAGAGGACAAGCGCAGGGAGGAGGAGCGACTACAGGCTGAAGAGGAAAAGGCGAGTTCCACGAAAAAGGCAGTGAGCAACAATAAAAAGTTTGTCACCCAAGGGGCAGTGAAGAAGCCAGTCATCAAGAGGCGTGGCAGGGGGTTTTAATCGTCGCAAAGCTGATGGACAGCTTATTATATACAAACTATATACAATAGATATTCTGCAGGCATGGTGTTTAGCGTTTGGAGGAAAATGGAATTGAATTTCAATTTTATTCACTGTCTTAATGCTTGACGCTAAAGCTTGACTCGTCTTGCATAACATCGCGAGCCTCCTGAGTCACTTTGAGGACTTGTGAGCCCGACGGGCCTTTATCAATGTCCTTCATCAAATCGGCAATGTTGTTCTCGTCACCTTGGGCCTCGCCCTCGACCTACACGTAAGCAATGGTTAGCTTGCACGATTGTACGTGGTTTGGTGCTGCAAAACTAACCTTGTTGTCTGCAGTATTGCGACACCATCCTGTCAACCCGTACTTGTTGGCCCGTTCTCGAACAAAGTACCTATTAGTGAGCTCTGTATTAGTTTGAATCTGATGTATACCACATTACAGTACTCAATTTACCTAAACCCAACGCCTGCGAGAGAGTTAGCTAGGGACATTGCTGGATGACGTTGACGGCAACATACCCTGTACGACGCCACCATGGGCGACAAAGTAGACCTGTAAGATAATGGGTCAATAAAGCCAGCTTCTCACTGATATGATGAGGAACAGCTTACTCTCTGCGTCATATTTTGAACTGAACTGAAACTTCGTCGAATTTGCCCAAGCATGAATGTGTCGTTGATGAATGGTTGTCAGAGGAGGCAAAAGGTTAGCAGCACCCACCGTTGGACCTTAATAACATAGCTCCATTACCCACTTTGAAGTCACACCCGCCGACCGACCCACGTCTTTTATCCCAGCGACCTTTTACCTACTCATGACAAAACCACCATCATCAAACTTCGCCATCTCTACAATGAGGCCTACATAACAGCGCAACCATGGAAAAGGACACACCTGGCCAGACAAGCGAACCCATCCGCTTCCGCACAGGCAAGAAGCGCAAAGGCTTTCGCCAACGCGCCGCCGCCGCCGCCGATGACGACGATACTGCCGTAGAATTACACGCGACACCACCCCCAGCACCACAAACGGACGTCGATGGCGAACCGGCATCAGCCGCCGCCGCAGTTGCTCCTGAAGGCGAAGACTCCGCCATCCAAGCAGCCCTGAAGCTCCGCAATGCGCGCAAGAGCAAGTTTCGAGGAGGAGTAGGCTTCTCAGCAAACGGCGCAACGACCGAGAGCGAAGCAGCCGATCAACAACAACAGCAACAACTCGTTTTACGCAGCGAAGAAGATGGCTCTACTGCGTCGTCATCGACTGCAGCCTTGCGCGGGATACCGGATCGGTTTATGCACCAGACCGGCTTCGTGGTAGACGAGGATGATAAACACATGTAAGTCTTGGCCACACACCACATACACAACCCGTACAGAAACCCCGCCCGCCAAAAAAAAACAACAAAAAAACCCCCGGTAAACTAATCATATAGGTTGGAATACATAGAATCTCGACTAGCAAGCCGCTCCGGCGCAGCCATGGCCTCCTCCTCCTCAGTTGCGGCGCAGGATGAGGCACGCGTCGCTACACAGAAGCAGCAGCAGGCAAAGGAGCGGCCACAAAGTGCGCTAAACGGCCAACAATCAACTTCACGCGGAAAACTCGTCGAAGTCGATATACCGCTCGATATCAAGTCGTCAGCACACGGCAAGCGGAAAGCAGATAATGCACTCGCAGCGCCACCGCCGCCGCGTCGAAGGCGGAATAGGCGCGGAAGCGAAGATGTCAAGCGCGATGAACTCATCGACAAGTTCCTACACGAAAATAGACGTATGTCGAAAATTTTTTCCACAACCCAAATTCCAAGCTAACAATTAAAAAAAAAAAAAAACAGTTGACGTGTACAATGTCCCAACAGCTTCAAAGAACTCAACAACAACAACAACAACAACAACAACAACGCAGCCGGGAACCTCAACCTCAACAACAGTAACAACAAAAGAATCTGCAGACGACTTGCTAGCAGAGGAATTCAAACGACAATACATGGACGAAGTGGCCGCCCGGCGCCAGCGCAGGAAACCCGCCGTCAACCAGCATCGCACTGGGGCTGCCGCGGCGCAGCAGGCAGCGGCGGCGAGTGAGGAGGTGCTTCGCGGGCCGAAGCTGGGCGGAAGCCGGAATTCGAGGGCGGCGATACGGGATATTTTACTCTCGAGGCAGGAACAGGCTAAGAAGGGCCGGTAGATGGGTGTTTTTGTAGGAATACTGCCTGGGTTACCTTTTGAAAAGGCGTTTATCAGCAGGGATTGGTGTCTGGAGTTTTGAGTAAAGCTGATATATATCAAAGTGTTTTTATATTAATGCATTCAAGATAGTATGCAGTCACATGGAGAGGTCAGTTGATTTAAATTGCAATATACCATATAAAATTGAACTTGAAGAAACGTCTCGAATTCAAAGTCAGTACGTCATGGGAAAACCGTTTTCTAGCCAAATAGAAAAAAAGAAAGAGAGCACCGTGTCCAAAATAAAATGAAAAGCGTAAACAAGACAAGTTTGTAGTCATGGCATTATCCAATCCGAAAGAAATATCCAAGAGAAAAAAGCAAAACCCAGCCGACCATTATCCAGTCCCAATAACCATGATTGAAAAACGCCAACAATCCGACCCAACAGAGGAAAAAGTAGGAAAAGAAACCAAGAAAAGAAACATTTCATCAAACATGCAATAACAAGTCCCATAACCCGAAAAAAAGTCTCAAAGATGGTCAAGGTTGTAATATTCCAGGAAAGAACCGCGGCACAGGTGAAATTTCGTGGATGCAACTTGTCCAGCCTTGTAAAAGCCAGAAAGAGGCAAAAAAGGTGAAAAGGAATGAAATAGTAGGTTCAGGCCAGGCTCCAGTTCTAGAGAGAGAGAGAGAGAAGTTGCGACAGCCGAGGACCTGGCCCTGGTAAAAAGAGTTAAAAAAGCGTCAAAATTCTTGTATCATGCTTCCCTGGTGCGCCGGTTAAATGATTTTGTTGTAGTCGTTGCCCGTATAAGTCTAGGCCTCAGTAGTGTATCAAACGTATAAACAGAACAAGGAAAGTCGTAAACAATGCAGCGCAGGTCGAAGTAATCACCTAATATCGAGCTGAAAGGGTTTGAAGCGGCCCCCGATGGTGGCACATCGAGGACATTTTCTTCGAGCGCCTTGCTCCGCAATGAGTATCTCGACGCAGGATGCGCAGAGTCCGCAAATGCATTCCGTACAGGCATAGGAGCTTTTGAGTGGCGAGAGACCCTGGCAGGCTGCGCAATAGATCTGAGTGCTGTGTCCCGAATAGCTGGGCGACGAGTCGGATAGGCCACGAGAGCCAATGTGGAAGTTTTCTCCGCTTTCGTTGCTCTCTACAGAAGGAAACGGGTCGACTTGGTCTTGGGTGTGAGAGGGAGGTGTGAGAGCCTGCTGCAGTGGTGATGCTTGATAATTTTGCGTTTGAAGATTTTGGTGAGTGAATGGAGGCAAAGATGAGCGATGAATAGAAACAGGGGATTGAGGCATCTGACAAGAGATTCGTTAGCGCACAAGAAATTCAATCATTGAAATACATTCATCTTCAATGAAGAACTGGGTAGGAGCTTACGGGTGTGCGGTCCTCGTCAATGTCTCCAGCAGCAGAGGCTGCCTGATCAGCAGCATCAATGAGGTCTTCCCAGCGCTTCCCATAGTCTGCCGACGGCTCGGCGGAAAGAGCCTTTCTATCACCAGGGCGCATGCCGTCATTTTGGATACGCCTCAGCCAATCGGCAGCGGAACCACGGGAGTTTTTCTTCTTGTGACCCTCGCGGCGTTTGGTAATTGACTGCTTCCTGGGGCGATTAGGTCCATTGGGGCGTTGGAGAGGTGGCAGGGTCGATGAGCGTTCAGGAGGCGAGCCTGACATGAGAGGAGGGAGAATGTCGCGCGGGCGATTTGAGTAGGGGTCGCTTGTGACATCGTGACCATAGCTGTGGATGGGAGGTAGTTCAATGGAGCTTCGGGGCATGCGCCGTCCATCAAAGTCTGAATGATAACCCTGGCGAGGAAATACCAGTTAGCCCATTGAGTGCGACTAGATGAATATTTTGTATACTAGGCATTGGCATATAGTTTTCGCATTGCCGAAAGTGTCATTGCACAAGCATCCAATCGTAAAGAGAGGAGGGGTCATGGGTATCGATAGGCCGCGGGGTAGCGGTCTGTACTTTGTCGCAGAAGTGGAATTGCAGGACTTACCCCATCCATTTCAACCTCTCGCTCCGACTTGATACCATGAAGCTCAGCCAAGACGGCGGCAGCTGTGGCAGTGCCTAGCAAACTGTTGGAGCGACCAGGAGGATACTCATCGGCATGCCTGGGAGCCGACGGGCTTGCGCTGTCTCGGTAGTGGCCATGCCTGTCGCGGAAATCTACGCAGAAACAAGGGTCAGCGGGGCCTGCCAATTTGGGGGACTTTGGGGGGCAGCATTGGCGGAGCTCCCAAGGCGGGCAAGCTGGGGGGGGGGGGGAACGGGACTTACTCTGGGCAGCAGAAGGTGGTGTCTGGTCGGGTCGTCGTTCCTGGGGCGGCGAATTGATCATGAGAAGAAAGCTCTCTTCTGTGGCGGGGAGCTTGGCGATGTAGTGTTCGGGATGGGCTCGACGGATATGCTCTTGCATGGAGCGATATCTCTTTTCCTAGAGTGGCGGAAAGGCGGGTTAGAAGCTGGTGACAAGGCCAAGGCTTGCGAAGCTTAAGGGAAGAAAGAAAAAAAAAAGTATAGAAGAGGAATTCCAATGCAACTGGCCTGCTCAAAACTTACGCCGATGCAGCGCTTGCGGCAGCTGGAGCCATCCTGATTCCGCAGAGGACAGACGACCTCATTGTTGGAATCGGTTATGGAGAATGACGAGGTCAAGGACGATCGGGGCGGCATTTTGGTTGTACCATGCAAAGCACACGTCTCAATCCGTCTTTTATATATCAACAGCGTGTCGACGCAGACAAGCTGCGGTCCGTGGCGAGCTCAGGTTTGGGTCGGGTTCGTCGTGGTCGTCGATGGAGCTGAAGCCGGGTCCAAGCTGGGGTATGTATCGCAAACCCGCGGGGGGAACAGTTCAGCGGGCGGACGGTAGGACAAGTTGTCGCAAGCTAAAAGACCGACCGGGCGCTAAATATATGGGTAGTGAAGCGACAAGGTTGTAGCGAGAAGCAAGTATATTGAAGCAAGAAGAAGAAATTGAAGACGAGGAGAGTAGAATAGAAGGAAGAAGGAGAAAAAATTAAGGTCGACTCAGTCAAGAAGCTTAGGTAGTGGTGGCGCCCGAGCCAAAAGGTTGCGAGGGAAAAAAAGCTAGATGCAGGCAAGGCGCAGGGGAAAGACTCAAGTACTGAACTGTAACAGCCCCTACTAGTAAGGTACTGGAGCTACCTAGATACCTAGTAGGGCAGGATAAGTCTTTGGAAAAGGCGGAAAAGGCGCGGCGTCGTTTTGCCGGAGCCTGTGGACGCTGGAGCCGGAGGTGCTTGTAGCGTAGTTTGGCAGGGCACTGACGGGCGGCGGTAGCGGCGGTAGTGGGTGGTGGATTCTGCTGGAGCGGCGAGACCGTGCTGCACCATGGCCGGAAAAAAAAAAAAAAAAAAGTAGTTGGCACCCGTCAACGCTCGTTTCGTCGTTCGGCAAGACGGAGAGCTGTGCGCGGGGCGCGCGAGGAGGGGAGGAGGGGGACGGAGACCACCCAGACGAGAGGGATGGGAGGGGCGATAGGAGGGCCTGTCTACGGTACTTTTCTTCCTTGGTTCTGATTCTTGGTAGCTCCGAAGCTTATTGTTGTAGTGAGTAACCTACCTTACTCCGTACGAGTACACCGAGATCAAATGTATCTTTTACTCGTACGGACTACATGGAGGTGTAACAAATCAAGTCAGTGCACTGTCCTATCGGGCTACCCTGCTCGTAGATGCGATGACATGATGCATTTGCCCTGGCCCCGAGCTCCGTCTCAAGTCTGTGGAAGCTTCAAGTTTTGCCAACTGCGCAAAGGCTCAGTACTCGTAAGGAGCAAGAAAAATTCCTCAGATGATGCATCCATAGGTTAGCTCAATGACTGCCGGTGCTCTGGCAAGCAAACCTTTTGGTCATGCGGCGCATGATTGACAGGGCCCTGGAGGCGGCTGCATGAGCGAGGCTTATCAAACTGTACCTAGAGCGCGGGCTGACATGCCGGTCACAGGGCAGAGCTCGGACTGGCTACCCATAGGCTTGACTAAGGCATTGGGGCTGGCTCTTTACGAGCACATTAGTACATAGTCTCATCTCTACCGTTGCTTATTTTTTTTCTTTAAATAAAACTTTCCTAAGATTTGCCTTCAAGGCAGCGGTATTGACACAACCTCTGCAGCTACAAAGCATGTCCCAGAGTTCATCACCAAGCTGCTGTGGAGCCCGCGCAGCATTGACAAACCAGAGCTTCCAACTCACCAAAGCGAGGTCAGCTGTACGCTTTGCAAGTACCTGTACTTGTACCGGTGTCTGACCGTGCTGTCGGCAGCTTGATACGACTACCGACCACAGCTCGCAACAGAGTGAAGGACAGAACACAAAGAGATGAGGTTGTAATATAGCTATCTGGCACAAAGGATGATGTAACCGTATTTAGCCAGAAAGTTGAATTTACCAGAGCGACATTCAATGCGTTTCTTCTCGTGGTTTTGCTACGTTCCCCTCTCATCTCCCTTTTCCTCAACGGACCAATGGCAAGCTTGGTGTTACGAGTACTCCGAGTACTGCAGGTATGGAAAGCATGGGAAGCTCCGGTTTCTGCTCGCGCCCGGGAAGGTCCTTGGAGCTTCTGATATGCTGTACAAGTACATGCTGGAGGGAAGCTTCTTTAGTGGCTTCTCCCCCCACCGGCAAGCTCTGTGACAGGGACCGGCAAGAAGGCGTACTGAGAAGAGAGACAATTGTAAAAAAAAATTATCGTTGGACATTTGCTGGTGATGCAAATGGTGGCATGACTCTCACAGAAACAGATTCTTCCAATAGAAAAGGAAGAAAAAAAAACTTCAACAGCCTGACAACCTGCTCCAAAAGCACCGACTGACTCGGACAGAGCACCCTTCGGTGTCTCCGGGGCGCAAACTCACCCAGTGAAGGACAAGCACAGCCGCTACAATATGCCCAGCGAGTCAAGGCCGACTACTAGGTAGGTAAACACGAGGAGCCAGCACAACACAGAGACAGCACTGTACGAGCACACCAACTGTTCGGTGGTGCATGACCGCCTTTGCACGACATCATCCTTGTAGCTGGTACAAGGAGAGCCGAGCTACTGGAGCTATGGTGGGGCCAAGCCCGACGAACGAGAACAGCGAATGAATCGCCGCATCAAGAATCTCGCCGCTCTCCTTCTCCTCCTCCTCCAGTTCCAGTTTAACCCAGCTGGAGCCGGAGACCCTTCTTTTTTTCTTCTTATCCTTGTCCTACCCTTTTTGCCCCCCTCTTTCGTCTTCCCTTACGAGTATTGGCTGGGGAGCTTTTACCTGCCAGCTCTGGTGGGTGGGGTTTAGTGTGTCATTCGTCAACCACCATTCAGCGAGGCGCAGCACCGAGAGCCCAATCCCGCCAGTGAGGAGGACGCCATTGGTTGCGGCGTATCGGCCAACCAGCGGCTGGCGATGGCCTCGTGATATATCCTCAGATACTGTACAATGTGAATAAAACCACGACGCTGCTTCAATATTCGTCTTTACAACTACCCAGTACTGTACTCTGTACCCCACTTGCTGGCCCAAAATCTTCAGTTTCCGTTTTGGGCCACCTGCGGGGACTCTTCGCCGGGCCCGGTGGCACTAACACGACCTCTTCTTGGCCGTTGCTATAGCTTTCTCCAAGCTGCTGAAAGAATGATTGTTTTTGGACGTCTTTGTTGCTCTGTAGAGACTCTTCTTTCTCGTTTTGTCTAGTCTAGTCAGAGTAATGTACCAAGATGACCCTTTGTAAATTCAACACAAGGCCTGTTTATAGGGCATATCAAAACTATTGCTACACAACGTTACGGCCGACCGAGCTCTGCAGACCATCTGGTGGAGCTCTGGAAGGTCGCGTTAACCCCAAGCTGTCTTTCCAGAAGGGACACCTACCCATCCATCCGTCTCTGATCCCTGCTAACCTGCATGCAATTGTGTGCTACGGAGTACTGTGGGCTACGTCGTAACATGTACGCTGACATCACCTAATACAGTTCAAACCCAACCAGTAGCAGCTTGTTCTGCAGGTTTTATAGTAGCGGCACGACAAGCCTTTTGGCAGCGGTGCGTCGGCATTTCGTATCAGCAGATTATATCATGCATAGTACAGTACTCGTAGTCCACCGAAAAAGAAGCGCTATCATATCTATCACATCACTCCGTCTGACCAGAATATAATTCTCGTTTTCCTTGAGCGTACAGTAACGATATCATTGCAACTTTTTTGTTCTTGCATCTCACAGAGACAGTCGTCGTTACTACTATCTTCTGCTCATCTCTCATCTCTCTGACATTCTCGCGCCCAGCTGCCGAGGTTACTCGTATAAGCCTCGTTTGAGAAGGCGGTGACCCCGCCATATACCCCGGTTCCTCCCAATCTTCAACGGTCCTTTGGCCGCCTTGGCTGCATTTTGCGCCGGTGTGTTGTATACAGTAGATCAAGGCCAATTCCGACGACATGCGAGAGCATTAAGGTTTGCTAATAATTACTCTTTTTATTGCCAGATATTTGTTTCTAAATTTCAAGACTGTTCTAGAGCTGTAACAACCGCAGTTCCACCCATTTGTCAAATGCTGTCATATACTCCCAGGTATTATTACACTCCACCAGACGTCATGTCCAGCAAAGCCTAGGCTCACATTTGTATCGCCACAACCTTTCTCAATCTACATATAAAACACTGTCAGCGCCCTTGTCAAATCAAAACCCGTCATAAAGATTTGTCCGGATAAGGCTGTGGCATGCTCAAACCCTACGGTACCAACTGGAATGGAGCGAGGTTATGCAAGACACTCTACGAAGGAGTACTAACCAAGATATCCCTAGTATACACCAAAGCTCACATTTCCCTCTTCGCAGCAACTGTAGCAACCTCTACTCCTTACTTACTACCAAATGTCTGAAAACAGTTAGTACCAGTCTCAGTGGACAGCCCACATGCCCGTACTGGCCTGCCACCACGATTCTCGTATTCAGCCCGAGCCTCACTACAGCGCGTGTATCGGCCAAGACATTTACAAAGAAATAGCAACGAGGAACAGGTATCCCATAATTCTCCTCCATGGTTTTAATTTCAAAGCTAAAGGAAAAAAAAAGAAAAAAAAAAAAGAAAAGTATTATAGATTCACCTTCCAGGGTTCCGTGGCTGTTGCGCCCATATAAGTTAGAATCCAATAGGCGCTCTCTGCGTGTTTTGCTTTCGGCGCGCGCTAAACAGAAGCATCCGTTTGCGTGCAAGTGTACGACTTGGCGGTCGCCGCGCGCGATGCCTCTGGCTTCTATTTCCGTTAATACCAGCACCGCAGCAACGTGTTTAAAATCCTCCTGAACTTCTCAAATTTAAAGTTCCTTCTTTCGTCCTAGAATCATTACTTGCTGGCCTTTTTTTTTTCTGTCCTCGTCCGCTTGTGGCTGTTTGGCAGCAGTGATTTGTACATCTCGCAGGCTCATACAGAACAAACTCGACTTACACACACAACGTGAACTACCCGCAGACCAGAGCCAAAGACAACAATAGCAAGCGACGCTGCACCACGAAAAACAATGGCGCTCACAATCAAGCAGCTCAATACCGACTCGTCGTATCTTCTTACTTTCGAGCCAATTGACTATAACCTCCTCTCACCAACAGGCGCCGAGGCGTTGCACGTCCTCTTAGACCCATGCATCCCTGCGTCAAGCCACGGCCAGAGCAACAGCTTATTATACCCAAGCTTCTTGTCCACCTCTACTCGTACACCACACCAAGACGAGCCACAGCCAGGCTACTACATCTCATCCCTAGATGACCTCCCCTCGCCAGATCTCGTCATCATCAGCAGCGCCAAAAATGACCGCTGTCACGAAGCTACCCTTCGCCAGCTGCCGCGCCAGAGCACAAAGATGCGCATCCTCGCCGAAACCACAGCCGCAAAGCGCATTCGAAGCTGGAAGCACTTTCACAATACCATGATCGAGACGTTGCCCCGATGGGAAGAGCTCCCTCGTCATCGAGGCCCTCGACAGCCTCGTGAGGACCCTGTTACCCGTATCCCCGTGCCACCACAGGTCTATGGCGGTGAATCCGGCGAGATTACCGTTGCATACATCTCACAAAAGCGAGACCTGGGCCGCCGTGTAGGCGGCAGTAATAGGTCTGCAATCGGCATCACGTATCGTCCGCCAACAACCTGCCCAAGCATGCCTCGTCGCCTAGCGGCTTACAACCCAGACTCGCCCATCCCGCCATGTCCACCGCAGCTTCCGGCCCCAGAACTCAGCTTTGCCGAATCACCGGCATCTTCTTCCTCTTCCTCGTCGTCGCCAAAAAGCTCCTTTGACGCAGCGTTAACCTCCTCACCATGCCGTCGCACATCAGCCAAGTCCATCGCGGCCACCTGGCGTTCTGTCAGGACTGCTGTCTCATCACACTCCTCCCACGACCGCGGCGTATCCGTCCTCTTTTCTCCCGGCGGCATCGCGTATAGTGCGCTCGAGGGATATGCCACTACCCATCTCGTGCAGCAGGCTGTTCTCCCGTTGACAGCCCTGATACACTGTTTCGACTCGTTTTCCCAACCGCGCTGGTTCCGCAGTGCTCTCAGCAGTGATGCATCGCCAATGGGACATGAAACAGCTACCAAACTCGGCGCAAAAGCCTGGATAGGTAACCGCCAAGCGGGCGATACAGACACCGTATGCGATAGTTTGGTCAGTAAGAAGACGGGGAAGAAGGAGAAGACGCATTTGGCCGCAAAGGTTCCCGAGACGCTTGACAAGCAGTTTGAGCGCGATGCCAGCCCAACAAGCGGCAACAGTAACAATCACATGCTCATGGCTCGAAAGGGCAGCATTGCAAAGCCGACAGAAGTGCTTGCGTTGGAAGCTGGCGAGGAGATTGTCATGACGAGCGAGGGTATCTGGGACGATGAACCCTCGTTTGACGACGAGGATATTGCGGCGCCTTTGCCATCCATGTCGTCGAAGAGGGAGTCTAGTGCATTGAGGATTATCACCTCGACTGATTCTACCGAATGGTTGTCCTTTAACTGGTAAAAAAAAAAGACAATGCAAAATAACATAGTACGCAGCATGGAAATAGTTGGGAGATTTTACATGCCAAATTTGAGTTTTCTCTTTGTATCATTTCCAAATCTTGCCCTTGACCATGGGTATCATTATCCAATCATGGAAACAAATGTCTGGGTCAAGCTTACTTCACCCTCCAGTGCCATAACCAACCCAAGTGTCCTCTCCCCTTTTTAATGTTTATAGAAGAGCCATCCAATGGCTTCACGCACATAAATTCCTCGTCGTCCGTTCGTAACTCACTTTTTACTTCATCTGCTTCAAAATCTCGCTCAGAAAATCCTCAAAGCTAAGCGTAATAAACCCATCCCGATCCTCATCATACTTCTTAAACACGTCCGTCATGCGCTTAAGCGAAATGCAAGCCTGCACAAACAAATCAAAGCTCATGACGCCCTCGTTGCGCTTGTCATACGTGCGAAACAACAAGTCGATAAACTGCGGGCTGAGCCGGTACCGAAACGCAACCAGCGCGTCTGTAAACTCGGCCAGCGAAATGTTGCCGCTGCGGTCGACGTCGAACCGGTCAAACAGCGTACGCCACGAGGCGAGGAACGACCAGAGCCCGCAAAACTCTTCAAAGCCGATTGTGCCGCTGCGGTCGGCGTCGAACATGCGGATCATCATGCGCACGGTTTGGATGTCAAAGGCTGTCCAGTCGCCGTTGACGAGGGCGGCGGAGAGTTCTTTTTCGGAGAGTTGGCCGCTTCCTACGTGTCCATGTGGTTAGATAGACTGGGAACTGTTTGTTTCTCGTCCGTCTTCATTCTTCTTCTTGTGAGCTTACCATCTTTGTCTACGGCTCGGAACAAGGGTAGAAGGGTAGAATCCGAGTTGCCAGATGCATCGCCTGCTGGTACTGGCGAAGGCGGTGGTCGGGCTGACGGCGCCGGACGGCTCTGAGCTGGTGGTCGCTGTTGCTGTGCGGTTGGAGGCGGCGAGTGGCCGTAGTTGGCTGGGTACTGGCGCGCAGCAGCTTGTGCTTGAGGATGCATTTGAGGCGACGGCTGAGAGTATTGGTCTCGTGGCAGCGGTGGTGCCGGCTTCCTGTCATATCGTGACTGTTGAGGTGGCGCTTGAGGCGGCGCGGAGCCCGGTTTCTGATAGCGGATTCGCAGTTAGCTTTTGCAACAAGGTGCAGAGTCGTCGGCCGTCTGTAGAATGCTGTGTTTTATTCGGACAGTGATGGAGGGCTTCATTCTGCTTACAGCCTCTGGTTCGGCAAACCTACGGCAGCAAAACGAGGTTAGCAATCTCGACTCGGCTTCACATTCAGGGGAACAACGACGACAACGTGTCGCGTCCACCCAACGCGGGGTTCTTCGGTTGGTAAAGAGCTTACCTTGGGAGAGCGTCCGGGTCGTGTGGTCTGTTGTATGCCATTCTCGAGTATTTAATCGTTCGCAAATGCCGACTCGAATATTGACAAGAAGGATCGGAAAGAGAAGTACGAAAAAGAAGGGGTTTGAAATGTCAGACGCCGTCGTAGTTGACCGCAGGACTCGCGCTCTGATGGCGGGGCAGTTGGCTGATTGCCCTGGACAAAGTGCGGGCCGGCACTCGTAAAGGGACTCGTACTCGTAATGTCGTCTTACAGCTGCTTCTACCAGGTCTCAATGACAGAGAGGATAATACAACGCTCCCTAGGTAAACAGCGCTTGAAAAGGGCAACCTACAAGTAATTGATTCCGCCACAGTAAAGCAAATACAGCCACAGACGCCAAAAAAGCTAGGCATCAGTGCAGCACAAACATACAACTGCAGTCAGCGGCCTCGGGCGCTAATACGAGTACCAGAGCTTCGTCATCCCACTCACTCTCCGGGCGGGCAAATAGCGGGGGGCGAAAGCGGCGCCGCCAAGCAGCCTCTTGCGAACTTGCACTTCGAGTCGCCCGGCGGCGCAAGATGCAACGACATCGGGAATAAAGGCAGTGGAGAAAATGGCCCCTTTAGTCAGCCTTTTTTGGCCCTCCACCTGTCTTTTAGATATCGCGTGCTATCCTATCTGGACTCGACTTTACTTGACTTCCCTGTATATCTCAAGTCTGCGCCTATACTGCTTCTCGATGCCTCAATAGCACCACAGGGAACCTCAATCCAAAATCTTATACAATGGCTGTGACGGAAGAACAACCAGCCGAGTTCTGGCTGTTTGGATACGGGTAAGGCGTTTCACTGACCTGTTCTCGAGCCGACAGCCTCACTCATTTCTCGTCGTTGCTAACACTGCTGTACAGAAGCCTCATTTGGAAACCGCCGCCTCATTTCGGTTCGTCGTCTCCTGGTCCCTGCCTCATCTTCATCAGCAGCAGCTCGGCTTGGCCCCTGATGGATCGCTGACCAAAGCTCCAGATAGACGAGTTCCCGGATATGTAACTGGATACGTCCGCCGATTTTGGCAAGTAAGTTACAGTTTCAAACTTGACTCATTTCATTTTCGTTTCGTTAACATATAGCACAGGCTAGGTAATCTCGTAACCGGCCAAAAAGTACCATTCATAAACCCGCATCACTGACTCTTACGCCCACAACAGCGAGGACCACCGCGGCACACCAGAGGCTCCAGGACGAGTAGTCACTCTCATTGAGCGTTCCTTCTGGGAAAAGCTGACAGACCACCACGACTTAGCACCGGGCAAAGTATGGGGCGTGGCATACCGCATCAAGGCGGAAAACGTCGAAGAGGTCCGGCAATATCTCGACATCCGCGAGATCAACGGCTACACCATCCACTACACACCGTTTCAGCCCGCTGACGGGTCACAACCTATTCGTACCCTGGTCTACATTGGCACCCCAGACAATGAGCAATTTGTCGGGCCTCAGGACCCTCAGAAACTCGCCGAGCACATCTACCACAGCATAGGACCAAGTGGTCTCAACAAGGACTACCTCCTCAGTCTCAATGACGCACTACAAAATTTGTCTCCAGAGAGTGGAGACGAGCACATACGAGATCTATCACTTAGAGTACGCCAGCTTGAAGAAGCGGCTGGCACGAAACCAACGCCAGCGTCAGCAAACGGTGCCGCTGTGTCAAGTTTCAACGGAATAGACGGCAAATAGAATACGCCCGAGGAAAGGGCAAGCAATAACTGCATCACAGATGAAAATATAAAGGGACGAAATGGCGTGTACAGGACAATAAAGAACCTTTCCCTCCCCCTTTCCGCATTCCTGTACCCGTCAACCAATTTGCCAATCTCGTCCAAAAAAAAGCTCTCCGGCCAGATATCCCTAAAACCCTCGTCCAGTCATAGTCATCGTCAGTCTTGTTGGCCATAGATAACGAGGTCTGTTCTCATTTTCCTTTTCCCGTCCCTGTTTCCCCATGTTTTCTGTAGGCACGCGAATTCGACACCAACTCCGGCAATCGTATCTTGTCGAGCAGCATAGCCGTGCTTCGATTTGAGCAACAGGTAATAAAACAGTCACAGAAGAGCAATTCCCCAATTTTGTTTGCTTTTGATGAAGGGCGTCACAGTTCGAATGTGATTCTCCCATCACCGGACAAGCCCAGCAGCAATTGAAGAGCAATCTCGCAGTCTCCAAAACCGATGCGCCCCCTCGCCGCGACACCCCTTCGCCTGATGTACTGTTCTACTTCGGAACAGATCCACATGACGATACAGACATCCGGCCATCTGGTACCTAGCATTGAGCTTTTTACTGCTAGGTACCGTTACATCAGTTTGTTAATAGCCGCGACCTCCCTGGGGAGGCTGCTGAGGCTGCTGCATGGCCGGGTCGGGGTAACCGTACTGAGGTGCGCCGTAACCTGGATTAAGTCAGATACAAGTCAAGACAGCAACCACTTCATCAGTCAAAATTGGACGCTTACCCTGAGGAGCCGGCGCGTAGCCAGGCTGAGGAGGAGGATATCCACGGCCGTATGCTACAGGTGGGTAGACGTTGGCGGGCATGCCGTATCCCTGGCCTTGAGGAGCACCGTATCCCTGGCCTTGAGGAGCGCCATATCCACCTCCACCTCGACCGCCATAGCCATAACCTCCACGGCTAAATCCGCCGCCACCACGAGGGCCGTTGTCGGATGCTTTATCGACGCGAATCGTTCGACCGTCAAACCTACAGCATGTAAGCAACAAAGCCAGGGACTCATTCGAAGGCGAACCTAGAGCAGCAAAGAATCACGGTCAAGGCGCACACAAGGGCAAAGGATATCATACTCGACGTTGTTCATAGCAGCGATGGCATTCTGAGCATCTGCTTCTTGGGCGTATCGCACAAAACCAAATCCACGGCTTCGGCCAGTGTCGCGATCCTTAACCACAACCTTGTGGCAATGTCGAATTAGAGGGACGTTCTGCGCACACGGGGGGGAACAAAATGGTGCATGTGAAGGAGAGTACAGAGATGGGAGAGCGAATATGTGGTTGAGCGGGCAACAAGGACGAGATGGACGGAGCAAAAAAAGAAAGACACTCTCAACATACCGCTTCCTCAACAGCGCCAAACTCTTCAAACTTTTGGCGCAAAGTAGCCTCCTCGGTATGCCAGGCGAGGCCACTGTGAAAAATGTTAGCGTCACGACGGCAATAGGAGAGACGGATTGCTTCAGAAGCCAGGGTCGGGGATGGCAGTAACAACACCAGTGGCTGCAGTGTAGAAGCGGCGCTTACCCAATAAAGAGCTTAGCCATTGCTAGCAAGGAAAGAACAAGCACAAACGACTTGTTTAAAGCTGGAAAGCGGCAAATTTAGAACAGGGAATAGGCCGGTGCTATTCTGCGCAGATATGATTTGTTGTAGGTGGTGGGCAGGAGCTGGGAGCGTGAAAGAGGGGCGAACTTGTAATGGGTGTTGAGACAAGAACCTTTTGAACTAGACTCCCAAGGATGAACAACGGAAGAATGGGTAGGTACTGGGCAGTTCAAAAGCAAGCGCGTGTACGGAGGAGAACGGGGTACGGAGATCCTCGAAAAGCTGTACTAGGGGATTGTTGTGGGAGAGAGCGGCAGACCAGAGGGCAACGCGTCCGTGGTGCAGTTGCGTAGGCCTATTGGGGGGATGGTCAACGGCACTGTTTGGGGAACTTGGAACCTTGAGAAGAGGGGACACAGTTACGGCAGAGGCGGGTACCTACGTACCTAGCATCAGTGGCGTAACAGAGAAAGAGGAGCACTCCCCTACAACATTTGCTTGCATGCCCCGTCACTGGCACTGGACGGCAAATCATGACCATGTGGTGGCAGTTGGGCTACGTACAGAGTACGACTATTCCGAGTTCTAGAGCTACCCAAGCAAGTACCTACCTACCTAGGTACTAGCACCACCAATCTGGGTGAAGACGTTGGCTGCCTCCCCGCCTGCGCGAGGATGGAGTAGGTAGGCAGGTACCGAGCGTGGAGGTACTGAAAAATGGAGGGGCAAGCCTCGTCGCAGCGGTAGGCATCCCTGAAGTTCGCTACCTGCACCGGCTGTCGATGTACCATGCTACCGAAAGATCAGGTAATCTACAAACTCCCAGTCCCATGTAGCATTGAATACCCAAGGGAGATGGAGAAGCGAGAAGCAAAAGGGTGGCTTAATTATGTCATTCACTTTCCTCTTCAAGGCAAATAATTGGATTACGTCAATAGCCAGGCGCCGTCCATTCTATAGACGGTTTTATTTCGAGGCTCATGGTGCCAAGTTCTGAACCTACAGCGAGATACCGTTTACGATCTGGGCTGGGCTGCTGCATACGCCAGAGACTAAGGCAGCCCAGGGTTTCGGTACATTCGCCACGGAAAAACGTGCAGAGGCGGAGCGATACACCAATAGAAACGTTCGGCGGACACTGGACTGCAGGGGGGCGAGAGGGGCGCCTACCTACCTAGCAGTGGTAAAATGTGGAGGATGCAGAGACTGGAGTGAAACAGGATGTCTCTTCTCCACTGAACTCATGGCCAACTGCTTGTACCAAGCTAGGTACGATGTCGTCGCGGACGGCAACAGAACCTTGTATCGCAGCCACTCCCAGCAAATGTGGTTCAAGGCCTTCTGCAGCGCCTAATGCTGCGGCTGTTTCATCTGTTATTAGGTATGGATAGGCCGGTATCCGCATTGTAGTACAACGTATCTCTGCATTAAGAGGTAACTCGTAATAGTGATTCCCTAGAGGTATCACCAAGTGGCGAAAGTGAACTACGAGTAGCCGCAGTGACGAACGGCAGCACTCGATGCGCTAGCCATTTTAAAGTGAGTTACGTGTATCCTCCAGCTTTTGCTGCCCGCGCTGGACAACTGTGATCGTCGGGTCTGAAATTTTTTTTTTTTTTTTTTAAAGAATCTTTGCCGCCACTGACTGCACCACATCCAAACCGATCGACAGCTGAACGACGCATAGTCGTCGGGGTTTGGGCAACCACTTGGTGGTCTTGCAGCTGATTTTGCGCCATTTCTGTCTGCACTGAATCGTCTTATGCGTAATGTTAGCTGAACATGGGTGACAGAATCATACGAGTATGCTGTTCGGCATGGAGAGCGACTGGTAGTGCGCCGCTCCATGAACCATGAGCTGCCTAGTGTACTCGTACACAAGTGATTCCGTGTAACCTGACCTGCATACCAGGAGACAGTACAACAACGGCAGCGAAGCGAGCATGTGCCCCAAAAAACCTACAAAACTCTGCAAAACTCTTATGCCCATGCAACGCCATTTCAGCAAGGCACAATCTTCCCTCGCACAAGCGGCTTTGTCTACCCACTCCCAAGCAGGGAGGACCCTGCAACGGACCGTCGACCTGAGTTCTGGGGCTGCCTTTCGAGTGCCACAAGAACCTCCACATCACTGTCCAGGGAATAGCTTCTCCGTGGAGTCCACACCCTTGGACGACAGCCGATCCATTTCCGGATCTTGCCGGTTTTGCGCGTGTTAGCTTCTCTTTGCTTTTCTACGTCAACTGCCGACGATAGGCCTGTATTATGTAGTGACTTGTAGACGCCGACTCATGAGATCTGAACTTGTTACCATTTTTAACCTGAAGCAAGGGACACAGGGGTACCTAGTGGTAGGACTGGCGATCTACCCCTCGACATCATTAGCACATGAGACGGGCCGCAGCCCCAATAATTCGCTAAATTTCCTTCCCCCATGTAGGCTCACCCTGTTGTTATACCATCGTACTGCAACCACCGCAAGCAACGGTTCTCAGATTTTGGACCTCGAACGATCGGTTGACGGCGATCTTGGTGTATAGACCTTATGCGGCGTTCCTCGATGCACCTGCCCGCCACGTAAACTTACTAGCACAACACGCAGGAGCACTACGCTTCTTTAGTATCCATCACGCAGAATGCCCACCTCGGCCTTACTTCTTCATGCTGAAGGGACTAGGTATGTATGACAAACTACTACGTAACATCTCGGAAAGCTTGGAGAGTCAAGCCACAAGTACACCGACGGAGACACCAAACGGGATAACGCATGGCGCGGCTTACGGGGCAGAAATCCGACTCTCAATATGACGACACAGAGGGCTTCTTGGCCTACATTCAATCCTGGCTAGACAACGTGGACCAACCATCTCTTCCAGGTAGCGAGTACGGTGAAGTGGATGACAGAATGTCTCTTCCACAAACGCCTATCAAGTCTCACAAACAACCTCTGCATACACCTAGTCTACAGCATCACCCGCCTACATCACGCCCCGGAAAAGCGGCTAAGATCATCACAACAAGCCCGTCCGGATATTCATGCAGTTTCAAGGCGCCGAGGGCAGCCGTACGGCAAGATCGTCTTGCTTTTCTCCCAACACGACGACAAGAACGCTCAACCATTAGTGATATCGAAAATATACCACCAGGTGCAAAGCTCATATTTGAAAAGCGATCCCGACGCAAGACCCGCAGAGATCGCTATGATACCAAACATCAACGAGAGTCACGGGCTTATGAAAGACCCTTGTCACGTCAGCAACGTAAAGCAAAGAAACAGGAAATACTCAAGTCCCGGAAAGAAACCATGAAGAACTTTTCCTCCGCAGCAGTAAGGGACCAGAACTTGATTGTAAGTGTAGTCTTCGCAGAAAGACACGTTTGTTGAGACTATGATAGATGAAACCGAACCTTACCTCTTCGCTTTTCTTAAATGGGCGCGGCTCAGTAATTACACCATGTAGGTTACCCGCACTTAAAAAGCTTTATGGCTGCTAATATTTCAAGTGGCCGACCTCACATTTAACGAAATGTCCTTTTCTGCGGCAACCCGCAACAGGGAACACATCAATAAAACAAACCCGTCAACTGACAATAACATCGAAAATAACAGACAAGATCAAATTCCCGCCACTGACTCGGAAAATGCGCATCGCAATACCAAACGCAAGCGTGCGGAGTCTCCGTCCCAGGAGTCATCACTAGTTGCAAGGTCACCACCACCTGGCGAGACGTCTTCCGATTCTCAATGTTTGCAGGCCTCAGATGGTCCTACGCACGACATTGTTGAAGCAGATAGAGGAAGGATCAACAAAAACGCTCACATAAGAGACAAGGAGAGCATATCTTCTCCCATAAACTGGTCGTCTAGCAACCGAAAGGACATGAATTCAATAAGGCAGACTGGTCATGGTCCCTCAAGCAACCCAAATACAAACGTTGAAGCTCCGTTTACTTCAGAGTTCAGTACAGCAAACCAGCCACCAGTACAGTATGCAGACAAAGCACTTAGCCCTATATGGGATTCTTTTGATGTGGCCGGACTTGAGAAACAGCATTTCCCAGCGCAGCCACAACTATATAGCTATACTTATTGTCATCCGACGCTGCCCGAAATGTCAAATCCTGACCTAGAGATAACAACGTCGAATGCGCAGTTATTCAACATGTCAACCAACCACTCCATTACACCGGCATTGCAATATATAACAGATAATCGAGATGCCTTGCAGGCCTCACCTCAGCCAGTCATGAATGAAGCAGCGACCATTTATAACGAACCCTCCATGGACTTTGGTTACAGCCAAAATGGCCTTGTGGCTCTCTCCAAACCTCTTACTGAGTTTGACATGGAAATGAGAGCTTTTTGGCGGCCTAACGTGTACATGTGAGCCGCTTCAAAGTAAGTGGGAAGCGGACAGAAGTTTGTATATTATAGTAGTATAGAACGAAGAATGTATCGACGTGATGCACTATTCTGGCTCTTGATCCTTCCATTTCGAGCGCAAACCGCCCACATCCATGCCACACTGCTCCGCTTTGGCCACGATAGAGCGTGCCTTGCCTGTAACTGGAGCATCAATCATCTTGCCGTCCAATGTCCAAGCACCGCGTCCGGCAGCAGCCGCCTTTCCATCACCGATGACAACTCTGACGGCCCATTCAGCTTCCTCGTCCGTAGGAGCAAACATTTTCTGAACCACCTCAACCTGCGATGGGTGAATGCATTGCTTGCCATTAAATCCCATTCCCTTGCCGCCCTGGCACTCTTTGGCGAGCGTCTCAAGGCCCTGCTCCCCACGGAAAGAGGTACAAACGAGATCAATTGCGCTCGGTAGCCCGAATGCCTTTGCAGCTGTAACAATTGCGGACCGCGCATACAGGAACTCTGTCAGCGTAGGGGTTCGTGTAATAGACAAGTCGAGTGCAAAGTCCTCCGCCGCAAAGATGAGACCGCTAAGGTACGGCGATGCCTTGCAGATAGAAGACAGATCCATAACCGCACGTGCCGACTCAACAAGAGCAATAATCTTGACTGGGTTCTCTGAGCCCTCTGCGTGCCTTTCCGGAGCGACGTGGCGCAACACGTCTGTCACGAAAGTCAGGTCAGCGGCAGACTCGACCTTGGGCACGACAACAGCATCGACGAGCGGCGTTGGGGCCAAGTCTGTCAGGTCATTGAGCGCAAAGGGGGTTGAGACGGCGTTTATGCGCACTGCTAGCTCGGAGATGGATTGGGGGCGTTGCGAGAGCGAGGACAGATGCGAGGCTAGCTGGGTGCGTGCGGACGGCTTGGCGGCTGGGGTGACGGAGTCTTCGAGGTCGTAGGTTACGTTGTCGGATGTGAGATTGAGGGATTTTGTGAGCATTTTTTGCGAGGAGGCTGGCACTGTGTGGTGGTGATTATAACAATTTAGTTTGGGTAGATTTGCAGCGTGAAGGATGGGGATGCTTTACCGTATAAGAGTGAGCGTCGGAGAATGGACGCAGAGCGGGCTGCGGCTGCCATTGTGACGATTCACTTTAAGGAGGTGCAGAATTGGCGACAGAGATAAGCGAGACGGTCGCAGAATGGAATTTTGGTATGAATGTGTTAAGAAGAGTCCGCCATGGGAATGAGCTCGGCTATATGTTGAAAGGTCAATGAGCTTGCCTGGCCTGATGTAGTAGGTGACCGCACACCCCACGCTTGGTTGTAGTAGCCGGTTCGCGGTGCTTCAACGTGTTTGCCTAATTGAGTTTAGCGCGGCAGCCACTCACCACCCTTACCTTAGGCCAGCTCATCAACGGAGCTCCGACCAGCGACATCTTGGATTGCTACGTAGCGCCATTACGACGACTATCGCACCCAACGGCCATTCCACCCGACACACGCACGTACGCGATACTGGCCGAAATATAACTGCTGCGAAATAACCGAGGCGCGTTACTTGTCAGTTATTGACGCGATATTGCGAGTACCACGTGCGGTCGGGATCAATCCGAAAACGACGAACGACGAATAAGGGGGAAACGTGAACGGACCGAGAAGAAACGAACAAGATAACACACAATGGAGGCGCCTTCACAACAGCAGCAGCAGCAGCAGCAGCCTTCTGGCCAGTTGAGCTGGAGGCTTAGCTCGCATCCCATTACGCTTCTTACGTTTCTGGGGTTTAGAATATGTATGTTACTCCTGGTGCGATGACCTTGCGCGTTTGCAAGGATGCGCCGCGAAAGCTGTCTTTGTTGCTAATTTGGTTACGCGAAGCGAGTGTACTAGTATATTTTCTTGGATTATGGGTCATCAAGAGCATGTAAGTAGTTTGTCTGCTCCTGAGGTGATTTGAGCTCGGCGCAAACGCTGGCCGCTCATCAGTCAAGAAGATGACGCAAGCTAACAGTCCCTCGCAGGATCATGATCTTCATCATCACCATCCTACTTCTCGCCGCCGACTTTTACTACCTGAAAAACATTGCCGGACGCCGTCTCGTTGGGCTGCGCTGGTGGAACGAAGTTGATGCGCAGACGGGCGAGTCGAAGTGGGTGTTTGAGAGCAGCGAACCGGGCACCAAGGTCATCAACGCCACCGACAGCCGTTTCTTCTGGTTGGCGCTGTATGTGCAGCCTATTTGGTGGATCCTGATGGCTATTCTGGCAATTGTGAGGTTTCAATTGCTGTGGTTGCCGCTTGTTGGTGAGTAAAACTCTGACCGGGAGAGCTTTTTTTGGAGTATAGGATTTGGAATTGCTAATTTGTCCCCCCCCCTTTTTTTTCCTTGCTGCAGTCATTGCGCTTGTCCTTACGATTATGAACACACTTGCCTTTTCGCGCTGTGACAAGTTCAGCCAGGCTTCCAACTTGGCTGGTAGCGCGCTTGGTACGACGAATCTGGCGGGAAGCATTGCGAGTAGCATGGTTGGCCGATGGTTTTCGCGCAACTAAGCGATCGCAGAGGCTTGGCTGTGATTTGAAGACGTTAAAGAAAAAGACGGCTTCACTGGCTGGTTGAAGTACTGGAATTGTGACGACGCAAGTGTATTGCATGCGAAAAAAGCTAGGGACGGTACGTGTTGTTTTACTGGGTGGCGATGGTATGGCTGGGGATGCTTTATTCCGGAAACTACTACACCTGTAGAATATGTAATCGATGCATAATCACTGAAATGGTGCAGTACAGTCGGATTGTGATATTGCTTAAGCGGCCTAATTCAGTCAACGCAGCTCATCCAGCAGAAAGGTGTCACAGGCCTGTTCCGCCGCATATGGTATCAGCCGCACTTTGGACCCTGACTTTAAGAGCGCACACTTTCTGCTCTTTGCATTGTTTGCGCATCATTAGCTATCATCATGTTCGCAACTGAAAAGGCAAGCAAGATGAGTCCGCCGAGCTCTCCAGTATCTCCGTCCTCTTTTCCCTTGTTCGGCGCTTTACCGTCTGAAATCCGGCGGCGAGTATGGCACTTTTGCCTGCCTAGCAGGGTCATCAGGGTCGACAGCCCAGAAGGCTATGAGCAGCCTTCATTTTCCATGGTATGCTGGGGGACATCAAACGTTAAAAACGACAACAATGTCGTGCCCCGGGTTGCCGCTGTCTGTCGCGAAGTTGCACAGGTTGCTAGAGAGCATCGCTACATATTCGATGGCGACGCCAGGTTTCTGGGCTTGAATTTGGAAATAGCCTGGATTCAGCCTCGTCGCGATAACCTCCTACACACGAACTGGATCTGGGAAGTTGATGATCCTGAGAGGGTTGATTTTGTGCGGTTTTTTGCGTTTGCCCAGCATATTGGCGTGCAGCCCTCGATCATGGCGGATCACATCTACTCTTATTCTCTACACCAGCCCCTCTCCATGAAACCGCCCTGCGTTTTTTTCCCGCCTTTGAAGCGAGACGAGTGCATTGCCCAGGTAGCAGCCTGTCTTTTAAATCAGCCGCTTACGCTTGTTGTGTGCTCCATGTCTATCCATGTGCCAGAAGAGGCGGCGATGGCTTCCGGCTTGTTTGGCTTGCTGGGAGATGCACCGGTGCAGATGGTTGACTACGACAATGAGAGACTTTTGAGAGACTTTGAGTACTTGGTTCGTACGCACGCTTGTGATAGTGATGTTGTTGCAGTTTGTAAGCGATTGATTGCGCCTTCTTTTGCTGATTCTGTGCGTGTCTGGCAAAAATCTGCCGAGTGGCGGGTTCTAGCTCACATGTGGCTTCGCGACAAGGTAGATATGGAGAAGAGAGAGTGTGGTGGATCTTTGGCGGAACATTATAGAGCTTGGAAACCGCCGCTTCAACCAGATGCAGAGATGGTTAGCATGGAGAATCATGAGCCGAATGAGGCGCATCCGTGGATGATCCAGGCGAAGAAAACAATGCCGAGGCTTCGGCCGCAGGTTATGTTTCTACATTGCAAAAAGTCGTGCAGAAGACGTTATGACTTCTAAGTTGTACATCAAAGGATAAAGGCGAATACTTCGAAGGAATCGACTCATCTAGGCTGGAAAACAGACCCTCAACAGACCTCTGTATATTCTTGAATACCCTTTGGGCTCCAATCACGACGCTTGGCAGCATTGGTGGTTTAGGCAGAGATGCTACCATTGGAGTAGCCAAATGCAACAAACAAGATTGAAAACGGGGTTACTTGTTGTAGTCTTTAAGTAGAAACCATGTACTATCACGTACTTTCTTGGAGGAGGTGAGTTTGCCGACTACTAGCAGTCTACAAAATACACGAAAATCGCGAAAAGAATATTCATAAATTTGAAAAATGTTGAACAGTATTTGGAATTAAATTTTTCTTACTTAGTATATGGGGTGATATTGGGCTGCGGGAAGCAAGCACCACCGCCCAGCATCCCTTGCCGAGATGGCTCTGCCTCTCATTTGCCCAAATAAAAAATAAAAATAAAAATAAAAAATAAAAATGAAAATGAAAATAAAAATAAAAGAATCAGTCGTACGTCCCATATGCGCCTCCGAATACCGCAGAGGTCGGTTGGCTGACACGAGCCGAGTGGTTCAGCATTAGAGTTTGATCGGCTCGTTTGGAGAACATATGTCTTTCGGGCGCTCGGCAGATAACAATGCAACCAACCACAACAGTCTCCCTTAAGGCGACTCCCGACAGTGTAATCATGCTTCTCCTTATCTGGGAAGAATATGGTGTAATCATGCTTCTCCGTATCTGCGAACAATATGTTGCTTCCCTACAATTGCCGATTCCATATATACTATGTAGTTCAAATTAAAACGTTCGGTTGGTGAATGGCACCAGCCAACACCAACCTTCAAAAATGGCAGGACCCAAGATTCTCATGCTCACTAATGCCGACCGTGGCGAGGCCAACATCTTCCTCGCGGCGTCGCGCGCTCTTTTTGACGTAAACCCTAGCGTGGAGATTCACTTTGCCTGCTTCCCGGGCCTCGAGGCTGACACTAACACGATTTCGGAGGACGTGCGCACGACGAATCCAGGTGCCAACTCGATTGTATACCATGTTATAAAGGGACTTAGTATGAAGGAGGGCATTGCGGGTGTATTTGCAGAGAAGAATGCCGTCGACGAGGGTTGCTACCTTCCGCGATCTTTCATGAAGCCATTGAGCTTTGGTGTTACAAAGCAGACACTGCGTGATGTTGCTCCCGTTTTTGTGCCTTATTCGGGTCCTCAGCTGGTGGAAGTCCTCAGCTCTATAGTTGACATTATCAACCAAGTTTCGCCAGATATTACCGTCGTAGACTCATTGATGACACCCGGTTTGACAGCTTGCTGGAAGACCGGAGTCAACTTTACTTGTCTAAGCCCCAACTCGTTCAAGGACTTTGCGGGTCCGTTGCAGCCGCGAGGGGCAAGTATATGGAAATACCCTGCGTATGTATCAAATGGTCTAATATCTGAAGATGGAACTGACAATTTGTACAGCCTCATGTCCGGATACCCTTTTCCAGTGCCATGGCATCTAATACCCGCGAACATATTTATCAGCATCTACGCAATTGCCCAGCTCCTTAAAGACAAGGGTCCTATTACTGCGAAAAAGCACTTACAAGACACCACGGGAACGCAGCTCCGTACACCAGTAGACCTCCTACGCAACAGACCCGACTGGCTCAAGATTCTGATCGGCTCAATGCCAGAACTCGACTTTCCTCTTGAAACGTTGCCGTCGCATCTCCTCGGATGTGGCCCCATTATCCTCCCCGCACCTGCCATCGCGGACTGTTCCCCAGAACTGGCCGCCTGGTTGGCCAGGGGCCCTACTATATACATCAATTTAGGCTCGATTTGCAAAGTTTCGGCATCTCAGGCTGTAGAAATGGCTGCCGCTATCAAGAAAACGCTTGACGCCCTATGCAGTCATGCGGAAACTGAAGGGCTGCCGCGACGACACCAGGTGATTTGGAAGCTGCAAAAGAGCGGCGACTACAAGACGACAGAGCCTGGCTCAGAAATCTACAAGATTCTCGGCAACGAAATAAGCGCCGGCCGCGTGCGCATAGTTTCCTGGATCGATACGGCTCCCTATTCCATCCTCAAGAGCGGCCACGTCGCATGCTCCATTCACCACGGTGGCGCCAACTCTTTCAACGAAGCCGTCCTGTAAGTAAAATCTCTCTGGAAAAGTCATTTATTTGCTAACATTTGTCCCCCTCAGTGCTGGTGTCCCTCAAGTCGTTCTGCCACAATGGACAGACTGCTACGACTACTCCCAGCGCGTAGAGTGGCTCGGCATCGGCCGGCTGGGCGCACGCAAGCGGAAGCCACAGTGGCAGGCTGACGAGCTAGCAGGCGAGCTGCTGGCTGTACTGCGCGGCGAGGGCGCGGATAAGATGAAGCAAAAAGCCAAGGAAGTTGCTACCATGTGCCAGAAGCATGGCGATGGTGCGACGACTGCAGCGAGGCTGATTATGGAGCAGGTTAAAGCTGTTGATACGAATGCTACTGAGGTAATGAGATAAAGGTATAAGTCTGTGTCGTTTTAACGATTTTACTTGTTGAGGCGTTTTTGGCAAAGGTGATAAAGGAGTGGGATTTATAAGCTGCTTAATCGAAGAGCCGTGTATTGATTTTTAGATACCTGATACAAGTTTATGTTAGTTTAAAGCAAATGTTTTCGCAAAGATGTACATTTAACAAGTTGAAAACTCCTCCTAAATATCGCTGGAATTCACAAGTATACTTTACCTCGCACAGATTATCTCCTTCCTGCCCTTTCAATCTCATCATCCAACTGCCTCTCCTCTTCCTCCAATCTGCGAATCTCCTCCATCGTCATCCCGTCCTCGACCAGATGCCGCGAAACACCATGCTGCGGCGTCTCAGCACTACTAGCCGGAGTCGGCGACCTTGCAGCGTCACTCTCGTTTCTGCTGTGTCTGCGCTCTCCAGCGGCTCCAGAAGCAGGTACTGGCACTCGCCGCGGCACTTGATGTAGCTGCTGCTGCTGCTGCTGCTGCTGCTGGTGGTGATGATGTTGCGGGAAATGATCATCTTGATATGGTGATGAGGGTGAATCCAACGCAATTGGCGACGTCTCTTTGCCCGCGACCATGTAAGACGACATCTTGCTCTGCTGGGTTACATTCGCGGCTGCATCCATGCGTCGTCTACGACGTATACAGAAAAAGATTGCAGCGCCAAGGATAATAAGAGCCAGAACACCGACACCAACTGCAATTCCAGCAATAGCACCAGTGCTCAGCCCGCTACTACCGCCACCGCCGCCCCCTCCTCCTCCTCCTCCTCCTCCGTTTCCATCACTCGGTTTTCCGTCAAGATTACCCCTAGACGAGTTTCCAGACGGCAACGGTAACATGGTCAGCTGCGTTGCACCAGGTGTACTGTCCGAATCATTAACAGACGCAGGATCAACAACTGAGATTTGGTTGGCTCCGTATGCCGAGTTTTGCAAGTTGACAATGGCTTCAGTCCGCTCTTGATCAGAGCCATCAGTGACTGAAAAGGCACGAGAAGTCGTGTTTCCATTTCTCTCGCCCACCGTCCAGTCCAGGACAAGAACCATTTCAGCGGCGCGTTTTGCTATGAGAAAGTCGTCGGCCAGGAATTGGGAGAAGGTGAGGGTAATGCCATTTTTAGTACCTGCAACAGCATAGTTTAGTTATTAGCCAGATGAGTATGAGAAACGAGAGTAAATCATACCAGTCATGAGGTCTTCAACCTTGCTTTCACCCTCTCCAAATGTCAAAATGGATATGTCCGTCCACTCCTCGAACCCGGTAACGTTGGCCACTCTCCAAGTAGCCTTATTCACGCTCAGATCCTGCGCCGATGTATAGGCCATGTAGTATGTTTGTTCGTTAGTGGCTATAAAAATGCGCCCCGTGGCCGGCTCAGAAGCAGTGTTGTCGATGAATTTTATGAATTGTTCGCCATCGGACGTTTCCGAAGGCGTTGAGCTCTCTTGGACGCCGTCGCTGCGACTTACATCCGCTTCGGGTGATAGCGATGCTGGGATTTTGCTTGTTACGGGCATGCCGGGTGACCCGCTGTCTAGGTCGTCGATGCCGACGTTTTGATCTTGCCTGTCCAGCAGGCGATACATGTCAAAGTCCATGGCGTACTGGGTTTTGTTGAAGTCGTGTGAATGCCCTATAGGGTGTATACAATTTTGTCGTTACTCGTTGTAAAGAGGACAAAGCTGCCAAAGCGGTATAATGGTCGTCGAGTCGATTTCTAAGCGCTTGCTTATTCTCTTTCCCCTCAAATATCTTTCCGTCTTGGTTGTAACGCAAGTGGCCCAATGGTGTTCTTCCTGCAGCGACGTTCTCTCTAAGCGCCCAACGTCTGTCTGATCCCACACCAGGCGGCTAAGGCAATAAAGAAGTGCCGTCCCGTCGCGACAGAGAGCGCAGCGACATAAAAGCGTCACCTCTATTTGTTAATGCCAAAATCTGAACAGAGTTGCAAAATCGTGGGAATAGTGTAAGCAGGAAAGTAATAAAAAACGACAGCTGAAGAAAGCCGGCGCCAAGTGCGGCTGGACAAGGCTCCTACTTCTCCTCTCCCCTCTGCGCCCAGTAATAAAGACCCCCCCGCGAGTACGTCGTAAGAAAAGGCCTGAGCTAGCGTAATAAATGGCAGGGATTGGACGAGTGAGGCTGGCTCCTTCAACGGCAAGGCAAGGCGTACATGCATAATAGACAGGGGGGGCCTCTGTTACTACGGGTGCGGTTTTTTTATTTAGCAGCTTCTACTTTGGGACAGTTACAATGCTAGTGGTTAGAGCAGAACAAGGAAGGTCCTTTGTGTTGGCTTGCTTCTTTGTTGTCAGAGGCCGTTGTGATGTGGACTATGTATTGTGTTGATGTGATATATGTATCCATGGCTGCAAGACGTTTCCATTCAATAGCCAGTATTGCACATGGAATTCATAGAGGCCAAATGATACTGACTTATGCATCCTTTAAGCACAAGTACTTCTGTACATGTACTGAATTGCCTACATGTACACCGAGTAAGGTCGTCACATCACCCCGCATGCAGCAATGCAGTACGAATCCTCACATGCATCGCCAACAGACCAATCCATACTTCTGTAACTCGCCCATTTAAAATAAAGACTGCAAAGCCCCTCTCGCCACGTATCATCTTGTTAAAGTGACTACCTGCTAGCAGATCCTTTGGCTCATCCAAGCTCGCAAGGTGCACTTTTTCCACGACGCCCCGCTGCGGCTGACGTCCCGGGACCCTTGGCCTGTACAACGACTCCGATTCGCCATCCTTACGACCAAGATGCAGCTATCGAGGCTATGCTGGAAATTCACCTTGTGAGCTATAAATACTTCTCCATACCAAAAGAAGCTGGCTGCAGCACAACAGTGGCCTCTCATCAGTCTTCCCAGTGGCCTGGTATGCGCTGAACTCAATCTCTTTTCATCCTGTGTTATACTTTTACAGTAGAAGAATATTTCACATAAAAGTTACTACCTGGTACAAAAAGGGCGTCCAATGGTTTCTTTCTGAACCTAGCCGTGAGCATCTAAACATTTGCCAGCCAGTAGCCAAAGAGGTATACTCTGTATATGGAAAAGAAACAAAACGCCATTCCTCAAATGCCGAGCATCCCTTCTACGGTTTCTATGCAAACGTCATGGAAATCTCCTTTTCCTTGCCAAAGTCTTCATCGTCCTCGTCTCCCCACGGATCAGCCAGTGTCAGATTCGGGAGCGTCTGTGAAGATTTCAATCCTGGCCGCGCAAGTCCGTCTCCTACTTCGGGGTCGGCTGTTTTAGTTGCGGCAGAGTCATCAAACGACGTATCAAACGTCATTTGCACCTCATCTTCCTCTGGCTCAGGGGTGGTATGGTAAGCAGACGCAGCAGTTCCGCCAGCAAGGGCGCCTCCAACAGCACCAGAGGCAATCCGGCTCGGGCTGCGAGAATTGGCTCTATTGCTCCGGATTGGCAACGCTTCTGCGCTCTGCGTTTCTCGTAAAGCATTGGAATTTTGTAGTTGTGTTACCGGCGTCGACATGGATGATACAGTCGTAGTCGGTATGTCGAGTTTCATTGGCGGCAACGTAGACTTGATTTCCTTGATCTGCAACAGGTCTGGGTCTTCATTGTGCTGCTGGGCTTCCTTGGCCAATTCCGCTCGAATGGCGTCAATGTCAAACAGCACTCCGTGATTGCCCTTTTCCCCATTGATTTTCTCTCCCCCTGGCCCTTCCTCGTACACTTCCCACTCTTGTCGTTCGGCCTTTTTCCGACGCCCAAAGATGCTGAATCTGCTTGCCTGTTTCGCTTTCCCCTCTTTCTCCAGCTCCTTGCGAGCCTCTTCAATCTCATTAATCAGCTCTCGCTGCCTCTCGCCGTGGTTTTCTGGATCAGGATCTTCGATTTCACTAAACTCTTCACTAGTCACATCCCAGCCACACTTCATCAGCAGCGTCGGCATTGCCGTTCGGTATTCCATGTGTCCCGCAACCAACTCCGTCACGTCCATGTTCTCGATCCATGGACAGTCCTCAATTGGCGCCAGCCCAGCCACTTTGCGGATGCCACCATTGGTAAGTCGAAACAGGTAGCCTAGGATCCAATCGTTTCTGTTGTAGCCATTGACAAATCGTCCAGCGACAACAGTGCGAGCGCGGATGTATTCCTCCTTCTTCACCACAACTGGTGATCCGAATATGTACACGTTCTGAACCAGGCCATACGCACCCTTCTTTGCCAGCTCTTGGAGACACGAGTAAATGACTCGAGACCCCAGCGAGTAGCCGACCAGGGTAATGGGTCGCGCACCGAGGCCACGTTCAATCAGCGAATCGGCAAGAATAAGGCCAGCCGATGTAGCGCGGTCCAGTGACACGGCCCAAGGATTGTCAATGAGGTATGATAGCTTTGTCAAGACCAGGGGAAGCTGAAGCGCGGCCATCAAGCTTATGAGGATGGTATTGCCCAAGACCTGTTGCAGGCCTTGAGTCAGAGCTTCTGTGGCTAGAATATTTATAGTGTCACCCATGCTTCTCAGCATCTCTGGTTCCCACAGTACCGAGTAGATGTCGCCCATGATGGGATCCACAGTACTGAACGGCAAACGAACATCGTCCATTTTGCCCGTAAGCCATCCAGATACCGTCACGATAAGGTTGACGCGCTTATTATTATGTAGGGGGCGGTACTCGAATGTCTTGACCGCACCGGTTCGTCGATTGGCGGCTCGGCCACCGATAAGACCACCTGATGTAGCCGCCGTCGAGGTAATGATTGCCGCACCACCCGCTCCAGCAAGAAAGCTGCTGGTTCCGCCAACACCAATGGTTGTGAACCCTGCAGCCAAACCTGCTCCAATCACGGGCGCAAGCAGTCCAGCGGATAAACCAATTACAAGGCCTCCGCCAACGGTCGCGAGACCCATCATGACATATCGGCGCTTAAGTGCCTCTTTTCTGCGCGCCTCCATATGCTGGTCCTCGTTCCAGTCTTCCTTCTCGGCAGCTTGCTGCATTTCCAAGGCATCAGTCACTCGCTTCTCAAACCGGCATACTTCCAGCCATGAGATGTCTATTGTCTTGGCTACTCGCTCGAGCAAAATTCTTGACCGCGAGTCGTATATGGAATCGGCAATCAGTACCAGGAACAAATCACATAGGACTGTCCAACGAAGATCAATGTCAATTTTGGCGGTATCTGGCATGTGAGAAGGCGTTGTCACTTCGGGCACTTCATGGTTATCGGTGGTGGCTTCGTATGGTGGTGGCACGTCTGCAGGCGGCTCATCCTCAGGGTCCGGGCTCGGACTTGCACTTGAGCGCTGGTTCTGATTTGCCATGGGATTATGGACTCTGGCATTGGTCATAAGCACTGGTGTCAAATCTGCTGGCTGTACGCCGTGGTCGGCAAGTTGCTCAATCATGACTTGTTCTTGCTCGCTGATTTCCATGTGCGCATATAAGCGCATCATCATCTTTTGACCCCACATCTTTGTGTTCTCGGACGAGGTATTGACCATTTTCTTCATCTTTTTGGGTGCTTCGAGCTCCTCGCTTTCCTTGGTGAATTTCGCAATCTCAAGGCGGGCGATGCCAACATAGGCTATTCTCTGGCCTTCGGTCAGCAGATCCTTGGTAGCCTGCATCTGCGAAACGGCATCTCGGGCATCGTCGTCATTCATGTCCGTCCCGTTAACGTCTTTGAAGAGATATTGAGTATTCTCATCCAAACTGGTAGCAGACTGGGCGTCCTCGTCCAACTGGACGCGCGTATAGCCCTTTCCAGCGCCACCAAGACCGGCGTAGCCATATGTTTCGAGGTCGTCTTCCTTCATTTCACGAGCGACCAGCTTGTCGTCATCATTATACATGTCGTACCGAGCAAACGAGGGCATCTCTTGCCACTCGTCGTCTTTGTCATCTTCTACCGCTTCTGGTGCCATTGACATTTGCTGATGCGAGAACTCAGAAACTCCGATCCCGTTACTCAGTGTACTGGTATTCCGGCTATGTGCGACTTTCGGGTGCGCGGCAGAGTCCTCGGCATGAATTTCTTGGCTTTCTCGAGGCTTTTCGGCGGGTTCTTTTGGTGCGCTCTCATCCTGAGTTGTCTGGTTGTTCTTGTCCGGCTTCGGCATTGATGGTTCTTTGGGAGCCTCTGCGCCATGGTCTGTAGAATTATCCGGCTTCGGGGTCGTGGCGCCAGGGGATGGAGTGACGGCGACAACAGAAATGTTATTGGTGGCTGGAGTTGTCGGTCCTGTTGTTGTGTCTTTATTATCTTTTGAGCCGTCATGGTTGATCTTCTCCCCCTCGCCCCTTTTCTCCGGTGACACAGAAGCGGACTCGGGCTCGATTTCCGACTGAGCGTCTTTAAACTCTGCATCGTCCGTATCGCTATCGGCATTTGATTCAACGACCTTGGGAGTCTCGGTAGATGGTGCAGAAGACGGCTGCTTCATCTCTTGTTCAGGAGCGGCCTGGGTCGCATCAGAGGTCACTTCGACATGGTCCTTGTTCGGCGCCTCGGTCGATTTCGTAGCAGAATCATCGTTTTCTGAGGTTTCCTCCACCGGCGCAACATATTTCTTAATAGGCAAGCCGAATTCGTCGACATCGGGCTGCGTTTGTGCGGGTTGCTGGGCAGTCGTCATCGCGCCGTTTGGGCGGCCGCCGTTGCCGTCTCCGGCGTCATCGGCCTTGGTACCGGCCATGGCTCGGGCCGAGTAAACAAAAGTATTTTTTGGTGATTCTTATAATGTTCAAATTGTTCGCCACGTCCTCATACCAATTTGGCTCCTCACGGGCTAATCGGACGGGGACGTGATCAGATCATGATAAATCAAGGAGAGATAACAAAGAGAGGAGGAAGAGAAGAGTGACGAGAGCGTTCAATGTTCGAAAAAGGGCGGGACCAAAGTTAGATTGAGCCTCCGCCACGAAAAGTGTTGGCGCGCAGCGCGGCGGTGCCAGAGGCCCTGTCACTACCGGCCCTGCAGGAGGGGCAGCCAATTAGCCCGGCCTAATTTTAAGGGAAAGGGGTGGGCCGTGGGGGACTCGGGCCTGCTACCAGGTTGGCCGCGCCGGGCTAATAGTAAGTAGCCGTGGCCGATGCAACGTCGAAATCTTGACTAAAGAAAGAGGTGAAGATGCTGTGTGAGATGCCCAAGTTTAAACAGCTAAAAAAGCTTGTTATACTTTTTCTTGCTAGGATTTTCCAACTTTTGATACACCCTTGGGACTGACCTCGATACTACCTCCTCTGCGACGCGCCATCTGTGTTTATATTCCATGACACTTACAAATCAGTTGGAATGCACTACACACATCTCGTTATTCGTACAACGTACCGTCTCTTGGCAATTGGGCATCATGCCGTCTCGTCTTAGTAACATATTTCCTGTCATTCAATGTAAAAGCAGCATTGTAGAATAAACAGGGTATTTTATCCGGTATTCGCTCTCCGATGCCTATATACAATGCTAAAAGAAAAAACGCCCGTTTTCAACCCATCCACCTTCACAGATCTGCAATCACAAAGGACATTTCTATTCATCATCGCTTCCATCTCCTCCAGAGCCACCGTTGGCCTCACCGCCTTCTTTGTTTCCCTTGCCGCCCTTGCCCCTCTTGCGCTTCTTTCGCTTTCCTTGCCCTTGCGACGGTTCCTCATCCGTTGGTTCGGGTTTGGGCGCATGCTTGGGCGCATTTTCCCCGTCAGTCTTCTTTTTGGATTTCTTCACCGAAAGCGGGTTCGGCTCCTTTGGCCCAGACTTCTTCTTTTTCTTCTTCTGCTTGTCCTCCTCGCCAGAAGCACCCTTCGCCGCTGGTATGTCTTCATCATCTCCTTCGCCGCCGCCATCTTCTGCCCTCTTCCTCTTTCCAAGATTACTGCGAATCTCGGCGCGAAACTTGGCCTTTTCCTCCCTCGCACGAACCTGGACGCTCTCATCCGCCATTGGCTCGAGAATCATGACACTTCGCTTAATGTATATCAGCGGCACGGCGCGCACTCCGCGCAGCATCCGGCGCACTTCTTGGCTCTGGCTGGCAACGACATATCTATGCTTGTTCTGGCCAGTCTGCTTAGGGTCGACGACCGAGTTGAGGCATTCGAGCGTGCTCAGAGGTTCGGGGTACTCGTCTGGGTGGTGTCCGCAGCGTCGACGCTCGTAGTTTTTCGCCACGTCAATCGCTTCGCTGGCGCTGCGCTCGTTGTTCTTGGCGTATAGTTTTCGAATCTCGCATTGCGTAATCACTGTGTGCCGTTGCTCAAGGTTAGTATTCATGAGACTTGGGAAGGGGGGAAACCCATGTGGTGTAGTAGGACATCTGGACGTACTGGGCTTGACTTTGCCGTGGACAGTCCTCTCCAGTGCGGCAGCAAGGTCCATTTTGAATTTGCACGAATCTTGGACCATTTCGGCATCCACTGGTAATTGCGTTAGTATTTGGTTTCCTTCGTATATCGGCAAGCTGGGGGAGGGCCAAAGAGCTTTACCAATCACCTGGTACGGCTCGCGGAACCCAAAGGTCATGCAATATTGCTCCATGAGCTTGCGGTATTGTTTTGACCGTTTGCCTCTCATCTTGAAATTTTATTTAACTCGTTAATACCGAGCTTTCTGGTAATAGAATTCGGAGCTTGTCGATTTGCCGCCGTGCAGAGAAGCGTTTGCGTGGTTTGGCCAGAACATAAGACCGCCTCCGCGGCAGAATAAATTTCTTATCGATTTTTTTTTTCTTACGCTGGAACCTGGCACGTGCGATAAGCTGGCCGCTTTCCAGGCAAGGTGGGCCCCCCCTGCGACCCGGTGCCCCGGGATCTGAGCCGGGGTGACTCGGCGACCCCACCAGGCCTACCATTTTAGGCCGTTACAGCGGCCAGCCCAGCCGATTCCTACAGTGTAAGTTCTAGCGCATACGTGACAATGCATTGTATTAGTATATACGTTACTAATTTACCTGTATAAAACCAAGCCGCAATGTAAAACTCTTTTGACAGAGGCAGAAATGCTCCACAAAAAAAGATACATACTGGCGTAACTACCCTTAATACCCCATGAACGAAGACCTTTGCCAATAATCACACCTGGTATTCCGGGCATCATCCACAACAACATCACCAGCGCCATCTGGCCCAAACGTGTTAATCAACGCCTCGTCACCATACACAGGCCACTCCGGCAAGGACATCTCACCACTCTTGTCATTCGGATTCCCGGCCTTGACAAACTTGCTAAAGTAGCGCTGCATCTGCACCGCGAGCGAAGGATACTCGACACCCTCACTCACGCCACGGAAGAACGTGTACGGCACGTCCTGCCCATGAGACGCAGGTGGTACTTGGAACCGATAATTATACGTATTGTTGCCAGCTGCAAGTGCCAGGTATCGCGAGGTACACACAAAAATCATCTCGGCGACCAGCAGCGCGCCGCGCGCGTGTTCGTCGGCGTACAAGTCTGTCTTTTCCGGCGGCGGGTACACGTTTGTCAGGATGTAGTCGAGATCGTCGTCTTTGATGTGTGGTAGAAGATTGTGCACTAGACCTAGCCATTTTTCTTCCGTGTCGAGCTCTGGTGGCACGTAGTCGTGCGTCTCGTTTGCGTTGTGGCCTGCCATAATGTCGACAGAGTGATCGTACTTGCCCTCGAGCAACAGTACGCCAGGCGGCTTGGTGATGTACCCGCCGTCAACGCTCGTGCTAAAGGTGTACAGGCTGTCAGGTGAATTGAAGACGGTTTCAAAGTTAATCTTGGCGAGGACGTCGTGGTCGAGTTGTGCGAGCTCGGCAGCGGTCGAGATGTCCTTGCCGGTAATGCTGCGAGTTGTGTTTAGGACCCGCCCCCAGACATCTTCATTGTCAATGTCTAGAACGAAAGCGGCGCTTTGAGCAATGGCGCGCTTAAAAGGGAATTTTTTGGTCCCCCCTTCGGCTGTGAGATGGTACATGATGCTGCCCCCGCCGGCGGATTCGCCCATTACGGTGACGAGATCGGGGTTTCCGCCAAAGAGGTGGATGTTCTTCTTGATCCTGTACAGGGTACTTTTCGTTAGCTCATACGTGTTCTTAGCTTCATTGGAGACAACATACCAGTCAAAAGCCAGGCGTTGGTCTTGCAGTCCAATATTGGGAAAGACGCCATCCACATCGTTCAGGAAGCCGAATAGACCCATACGATAGTTCAGCGCCACATACACAACACCGTCCGAATCGCCAGCCTGAGAGCGCGAAATAAGCCCAGACGGGTTGTAAGTGTCTGTTCTCTTCTGGCCTACAGTGACCCAATCAGTACAAAAGTCTTTCTTTGCAGCCTCTCACAAAAACGTCGCTTACCGAGGACGTAGCCTCCACCATGAACCCAAACCAAAACAGGAGCTGACAGTAAGGTCAGCATGTAGCCCAGATGCAATGAACAACTTCCAAACAAATAAAAAATACATACCGCCGTTGGTGCCGCCATTACAGTTAGACTTGGCATTCTTCCGATTATAAATAGCCTGCGGGACAACCACGTCCAAAAACAAGCAATCCTCTCTCGACGCAGGGTCATTAAGCAGACCCTCACGGAGCTTCTCGACAGTCGTGTTCCGTTCTGCGGCAGAGAGTTTCAGGGTCCATTCCGGATAACCCTGCGGGCACTGCGGAAAGTCGGAACCGCCATCATTGACGGTGCGGTTCACTGTCGTTGGCTCAGACGCGGTTTTGAAGCGGTCCGAGGGGCCAAGAGGTTCTGAGTAGCGGATGTTGTTGAAGGCGTAGTATTTGCCCGTTTCCTGAAAGACAAATTAGCTCAGATTCTATATTTACATCATACTCGGACATGCGGTATAAAACGTTACCGAGCCGCGCGTCTTACATTCACCTTGGCCTTGTGTAGTGTATATCCAAGGTCAACAATAGGCCCCTCACTGGCGAGTGTCGTAGCCGAAGCATGAGTAGCAAGCAAAGCAAGCATGAACAATCCTTTGCTCATCATTTTTGCGACAATTACTTGGTTCCGCTAGTAAAATCGAAATGCGAAATAACAAGTGTAGGGTCACAAAACAAGGAAAATCAAGGCCGCCGGTTTTTCTTTTTAGAATACGCACGCACGGGTGGCTCGGCATTATACGCGGGTCTAGAGTTACATTCCATGTGCACGGCCACACTACCCCACGCGACACCGATTCATTAGGGTGTAAACAGTTGACAACCTTGTTGCGGCTCCTTTGTAAATCTGCCTGTTTTGCAGCATTCTTGTTCTAGCCGTCTGTTGCGGGCTCTATTTGAGTGAATAGTAGAAGAGCCGATATTTGCCCCGAATTTCGCGGCTTCAACATGGAGTACAAGAATCAAAAGTCTTGACCGTCTTGAAAGCTGGCTATTGAAAGGTCTGCATCGCTTGTATTTAAATCTGCATAATAACCAGCTCTCATAGCAATGGAGCTGATTATCTCCTCTGCAAAATGTTTAAGAACATAATATATCACAATCTCCGTAAATATATCGTTGCCGAATCTCCAATCCATGTACAAAAATCCCCGCTATGGTGAGCTAACATTAGAGATAAAATATAAAGAGTCTCATTCTTTCCCCTCAAAAAAAAAACCATTATATTCCTGCGCCGTTATAACTTTCCTTCTTTGTTTTTCTAGTTTTCCTGATTTTAAACACCAGGACGAGTAAAGCCAGCCCCTTCGGGCCAATTGCCAATGGCACCAGGGTCGCCACCAATGCGCACAAACACACCGACGGCTGGTACACCACCGTCCAAGACGAAGAATTGGTACCAACCGGGAGGGGCAATGTACTTGCTGGGTGGTGCTGTGACGGTACAGGACGTGCCCGAGCACGAGACGGCTGGGAGCAAAGTGCGAGCGCCCATAGAATTACCGTGGGTGCTGGAGACGGAGCCGAGGAGCGAAGCGGTGATGGCGCCGTTCTGAGCAGCAGATCCAAGGGAGAAAGTAACGCTCTCGCCGTAGTCCCAGTCCTTGTTGGAGATGGTGAATGACGGACGCGGCTTGCCGGAAAGAAGATATGGCGGGGTAAAAGTCTCTACTTTGTATTCCTGAGGGTTCTTGCCGTCCTGGGGGTCCGAGCCCGAGACGAGCACTCGTCCGTCCAGGAGCGTAATGGCTTCCGAGTGGTACATTCTCGCGACAGTGGTGTTGGACATGACGGTGATTCGGTGAGCAACTGGCTTGGAAGGATCGTAAAGTAGGGCGTTCAAGTTGGGATCAACGCCCAGACCGAAGCCAGCAACACCGTGATGAGCACCGTTAAGAATCAGGTAGGTTCCATCAGGAAGAGGAGCCATGCAGGACATGACGCGAGCAGAAGGCATGCGCTCGAGCACCCACTCAGCGCCAGCCTCGTCAGGCTTGATGCTGACGCAGTTGTCAAGGGCGTTGGCGTTGCCTTCTTGAGAACCACCGCAGATGAGAACACCAAGGGGCTCAGTGTAAGGGGCGCGCTGGGGGAGCAAAACAGCAGTACCCTCGAGGGGATACGTGCGACCGCCCATGGGGTTGTTGACAGCGCCGGGAATGTTGGGCAGTGTGCGAATGGTGTCGAAGCTGTTCTCGTCAAGAATACGAGCCTCGTTCCAGTACGCGACAAAGATACCTCCAGAAGGCAGTACACAAGTAAACGGATACAGGTTGTTGGGATCAGTACGCTCTAGCCACTCCATGTACAAAGGTGCGGTGCCAGTATAAGGGAGAATCTCGAGACTGGGCACGGGAGCGCCGTTGGAGCCCTCTTCACCGCCGATGACGAGAATGGAGCCGTTGGCCATGTTCATGGCAGTAGGGTACCAACGTCCAGCTTGCAGCTTCAGAACATCCACATTCTCTTGCCAGTCGTTTGTTCCCTTGACTCCGTCCGATCCATCCGGGGTGTAAAGGCGTACACCGTACGTCGAGGCACCAGACCAGCCTCCAACGTTGAGCTGACGTCCTGCCTTGTCGGGGAGAGTAACACCGCCAGCGCAGAAAATGTCCGTCTTTACGTGCATCGTTCGCCAGGCAGCTTCAAAGTCGTCGATAACCGAGAGATCGAGTTCGTAGGCACCAGTAGAGTTTGCCGGACCGGTGCCCCATTTCTCCAAAAAGGTGACCTTGCCATTGACGGCTTGTGAGGTAATGAGAGGGATGCAGACACCGCCAATGAGGAAGTCGTACGAGCCGGCAGCAGCAGTTCCATCCTCGGGGAAGTCCCATGAATAGAAGGGCTCGCCCTGCCAGAAGTAGGTGGTAAGGCGCGAGCCACCACCACAAATGGCAGACTTGTCTCCTGGGCAGGGAATACCACATTCGGACTCTGCAACCTTTTGAGAACCAGACGTCGCAATGTTGGCAGGGTCGCCGCAATAACACTCTTGGCCGTATTCGAGACCAGCAGCCATGTAGCCAAACTTGGCGCACTGGTCGAGACACATCTTGGGGGTCATGACATCTGGGTAATGGAGCTGCCAGAAAAAGGTACGCTTGTCGTTAAGATTGTCCTGGTAGCAGCCCTGGTAGGCCCAGTCACCAACAGTCTCAATGGGTGCTGCTGGTGCCCTAACAACGGGCTCGCCCAAGGAGAGGATGCTCATTCTGCCGCCGCCGCCACAGATCTGGTCCGGGTTACCAGCACAGGGAGTATTGCACTCTGATTCCGAAGCAGCTTCCTTGCCGCCGTTGACAATCTCGTTGCCACAGAAGCACTGGCGAGAGTATTCAGCACCAGCAATGGTATATCCGGCAGAGGAGCAGGCTTGGGCACAGGACTCCAGGGTCAGCTCGGGGTCATCGGGGAGCTGCTTGTTAAGAATACGGCCATTGACACCATCCACCCAGCAGCCATATGCAGCCCAGCCCTCAGGCAGCGCTGTTGGAGTCGGTGCGGCGGTGGTGGTGGTGGGAGGAGAGGTCGTGATAGTGGATCCGGGATCGTCCCCTTGCGTGTACACGGAAAGGCGGTTGCCGGCCCCGCAGTAGTCGCAGGCAAAGCCAGCGCACCCCATGTTGCACTGCGACGCGGCGACCTCTGTGGCGCCTGCATTGAGCTTGTTACCGCAGTAGCACTCTCTGCTGTATTCCACGCCAAAGTACGTGTAGCCTTGGCAAAACGAAGCGCAGCTGGCCAGCGTCATGTCGTTGTCGGCATACGTCTTGCTGCTGAGGGCCCTGCCAGCCGTAGCCTCTGTATAGCAGCCGATGGACGTCCAGCTGCCCACCATCTGGGGTTGGCCGGGGCATTCAGCTCGCGTTGTCTCGCCGCTATCCGCACTGGTTGTGGCGGTAGGGGTGCTGTGTAAGTCGCATTGTTAGTATAGTAATCGTGGTTCACACGCATCACTCAAGCAGCAAAGGGCCAATGCCAAATTAAGAAACAACCGCTATTACAATGCATCCAACAAAGGGGGGGAAGTGTGTCACTAGCAACCTCCTGTGTGTTCCAGCGGGCGCAAGTGACAAGCAACAAAAAGAAAGGAAACAGCAGCGTAATATCAGTAAATGTGCTTGGGTACCATGCACGCTAGTGGAGAGCTAGTGCGCAGTGGATAAGTAGTGGCGGGCGGCTGCACGGGAGAGATCAGGCACACAACACGCTCGTCCCAAGGTTTGCTAAACGCAAACGGACCCTTCTTTCTTTTTCCCTTTTTTTTTTTTTCTCATTTTATTTCGGGGACTTGTGTTCTCAGATGACAGGGTATTCCGCATGTCTCGCCTGATGTCTCAAAGCCCAACGGGACCAGACAATATGGGCAATCTCGCATGGAGCCAGAGCCTGAACAATGTCCCAAAAGAGAACACAAAGAAAAAAGAAAAGAAAGGTGCGAGGGAAGAACAAAGGACTGGGTAGACGACGGCCAAAAAAAAAGAAGAAAAAAAGAAGAAAAAAAGTCAACTTACATGATTGGGGTTGGCGTGTACTTCAGCTTATTGTTATACATGTTCAGACGGCTACCACCACCGCAGTACTCAGAGCTGTTGCCATTGCAAAGCATATTGCAGCCAGAAGTCGCCGGTTTTGCGCCGTTGGAAATTTCATTTCCGCAGTCTGCCAATCCATGTTAGGTAAAACGGCATGCCACGCCAATTTTGGCTGTGTTTTCCACAACGCCAGTCGTTCAAATTCTTTCACTTACAGCATTCGCCGCCGTATTCTGCACCCGCAAGCACATATCCTGCCTGGTCGCAGCCGCCAATGCACTTGGCAATAGTCATTTCAGAGGAAGGGACAGTTCCCAGGCCATACGTGAGCGCACGACCATTGTTACCCTCGCTGTCAGTCAAAGTCCAACCTGTCAGCCATCACACACGCACACACACGGCTGGACTGCATGAGAAAGTAACATACGTGTAGCACCCCATGGAGACCCAATCGCCTACTCCCGGATTCACCGACGGGCCGGATACCTGGTCAGTCTTGTAGATGGTCAGCCTGTTGCCGCCGCCGCACGGCTGTGCGCTATTTCCACCGCATGCAGCAGCGCAGTCGCTGGCATCGACTTCGGTGCCGCCAGTGGCCAGCGTATCGCCGCAGAAGCACTCGGTATAATACTCCGTTCCAGCGTATGGGAACCCTTTGCCAAAGCAAAACGATGTGCACATCTCGTTGGTCATTTCGGCATTGGCCGTGGCCGCTCCGTTGAGTGTTCGGCCCACGTCACTGTTCACCAATCAGCCGCTGCAGGAAGGCGCATCTCTGCACAAATGTGTTTCGTAACATACATGTAGCAGCCCTGGTACTCCCAGCCACTGTCAAACTGTAGTGGTGCCTCGAGGGCACGTTTCTCGACAGAAACGGCCTGCGCAATGGAGAGAAGCGCAAGCGGCGCATACGAGATGGCCGTGGACGCTCTCATGGTGGAAAAAAAGATCGACCGTCAAGGGCCCGCAGTACACCAAGGTCGTCGCAAAGAAAGGTTGCACTTGCTCTCAACTCGGAACAGCTTTTTCTCTTTTAACCAAGGAAAGGAAAAATGCAAGGACAAGAGAAGTAAAATGAGAAAAAAGAGCGACGTCAAGAACGATTGGAGGTAGCAAATCGTGGAGTCCGCCCAGCCATATATCTACTACTCGTACTAATACACATCAACGACAACATGTACAGACCCGTCCGTCCCATTCACGGCAAGACCCAGAGGGGGCCTCGACAGCATTACGAACAGTCGTATAGTCTAGAAGACCCAGCAGGCCCAAGCCCAGAGAGGTTGCAATGCCGGTGGCGTCCCACTCGCCGTCTGGCGTGGAGCCCAAGAACAGATTATTGACACTGGTGCCGGTCCGTGGTCGCGGTGCGTTCCAGGTTCGTAAAAAAAAAACCGACACCAAGGCCCAATGTGCTAGCTCGTGGTAGTAAAGAAAAGCAATGACCATCAGTTGACATGGGTCTCATCCTGCTGGGCTGGCTCCATGTGGGCTTGGGGGGTCGTGGCGCAGTGACATATTCTGATGGCTTGTCATTAAGGGGGGGAGGGATCAGATCGCAAAGGTGTCACAGAAAACGGCAAGAAAAGGATGGCAACGACTCCACTGAGGCGGCGTTAAGAAGTGCGTTGAGTAGTGTGAAGCTGAGAACTGGGACACTGCAAAGGAACAATGGGATGGCTGCCAAACAGGTGTGTCCTTCGTGGTGGAGATGAGAGTGGTAGCATCAGGACCCTCTGCGTGGCGTGGCACGGGCAGGTTGCTGCCAATAATAGAGGTGGGAGGGGTACTGCCATGCGTCGACTTGCATATTCGCGCCTGGACAGAATACGAGCAGCTGTTTTCTGTCAGGTTGCCTGTTTACGAGTATTTCCATATTGTCCTGTACGAGTATGCCTGAGTCCTGTATGCGGATCGTGGCTGCGACCAATTTGTACAAGGCCGACTCAAATGAGGGCCAACTAATAGAAGCCGCGGCGAGTCTCGGGCGTCTGCATGCTCTGGGGCAGCAGATTCATTTAAGAGTTGGCAGGGCAAGTTTCGAGTTTCGAGTTCAAAGTTTGTATCCCCCTAAAGTCGCTTTCAGCATTGATAGGAGCTACTTGCTTGGGTTGAATATACGGACTACTCCGCCAAACAATGAATTGTATCCTCGCCGTGGTCTGTCCGCCACCGAGTCAGTCCATGTCCGTATCTGGTATAAAGCAATAGCCCAAGAGGAGACTGCTTGTACATACTCGTAAAAGTATGTCTGTGTAGGCTTGCCTCAGAAAATCATGATGTCAGATAATCGGTCAAAATGGTGCTAAAGGTCTTTGCGGAGCTTTTCTACAGACAGCCTTCTGCCATATTGACTCGGTAACTAGATTATCCAGCGACTGCGATAAAGAACTCGCAAAGGGAACTGCATCCGCCCAGAACTGTGTACACTGATAGGCGCGCAACACGAATATGGCAGCCTCGCTTGTTCATGTAGGACACAACTAGCGGCATCTGAAGTCTTGGCCCACAAGAAGAACAAGTTATCGGGCGTTTTGTTAGTTCTGTTACGACATCTTGGCTGCATTCTCATGCAAAGGGGCTGATAATGGGGCGGCTGTTGTTGTGTGCTGAAAGGCTTCGCATTGCCTAGAGTCGCCCAGAAAACCTAATTTCAAGGCTAATCCAGACATTCGGCTTCGTCTGATTTTGGTTACCGACAAATTTGTCAGAGTTGGAGCTCGTTGCGGAAACCTTCTGGATTAGGGCTAATAAGGTACAGTACGAGTACGGGCATGGGTGGTGATGAAAGGATGCCCGATTTGTATGAGTACTTGTATGTACCAGCCCGGCGGCAACAGCCAAAGGCTCCGCCAACCAGATGATCCGCCGCCTAGGTCGCGATCCAAGTCCATTGGGGCTCTCGGAGCGACGAGATTAGTTCAGGTGACTTGCCACCAGGCCTTCCCACTTGAACGGATCACAACGACGGTGGCTTCGCGCTAGGGTACGTGGTAAGGACGGGGTCTCGGTGAGGCTAGTCGGAACTGGACCTTGGCGAGTTACGAGTACTCACAAAAAGCTCGTTGCAAGCGTATGATTTCCGCTAGAAGAGAATGGAAGAGATGTTCAGCTAGAAAGAGGGCTTAAAGTAGCAAGGGGGGACAATGTCAGCTCGTGGCCACAAAGAGGGCTGGCTTTGCGGCGTTCTGTTCATTCAGCCCACTACGAGCAGCTGAAGGTGGCATATCGTAAAAGTGCTTGGGGAGGGTGCCGTATTGCAGCGAGAGGTATTCAGTGTCCTTGGTTTTGGCGAACCAGTCAAATAGTAGGTAGAAACTCCATATTTTTGACCAAGTTTCCCCAAGTACTAAGTATGAGTACGACGTCCGAGTACCTTCATATTTTCGTCGTCCTCGGGTCCGTAGCCCCATGGTGCCGGCAGAAGGGAAAGAGGCACCCGCCACCTTCCGCCACCTTCCAGCCAAGGCCATTCACAAGGGCTATTATTGGCTACGCCACAGGGGGGTTCTCACCTACGGCAGATTAACTCTCATCTGGCCGTGAAGCCCAATTTTAGCCGATGCCTAGGAGGTACTCGTATGTTGTACTCCGTAAATTGTTCCCTATAATGCAAAATATGACAAGGCAGATTTATAGGCATGGCCGAAAGAAAATCATGCTGCAATATCCTAAATTACATGGTATCGACGCATGCAATAGTGTACTATATCAAGCATCACTCTTACGATTTTCACAGGAGGTGCTGCGACTCTATCCCCAGATACCCACGCAATATACAGCAGGTACATAGATGATACAGTGGGAGCTGGGGTGTGGTGGTTCCATACGGAATGAAGTGCGCCGTCTGCCTCCTCCTGTACGTACGACTACGAGTACATGATGCATGACGGACGGCGCACGGCTGCAACGCAGTCATCCTGTAATATCCAGACATACGTACTCCGTCCAGACTGCAGTGTAGCGGCGCAGGCTCCTCCAATTCATGCGCTACTCGTAGCGACCGCGGCCCTGCAGGGTCTTGCTGCCAAAGGACCCGTCGCCTTTCTGTGAGCTGTTGCTCTCACACCGGCAAAATTCAGTCTCGTTGCAGTCGCATCGCCCGATGCAACAGTAATAATTAATAGGCAGCCCTGCTTTACTAGCTAACTTGCAGCGCCGGTAATCAGATCTCACCCCGGGTACGGAGTAGGCTGCTGCAATATGGAGTACATGTTATGGACATGTCCATACGACGTACGCAGGTGGCTAGGTAGCTACAGAATCAATCAACTTCCGAATACGCCTTCTTTTTTACGAAAGAAGGAAGGTCGATCGAATGCCTAACAGGAATAGGCCTTCACTTTCATGTTGCTAAAGCTCAACCGGAAAGCAAACCTATACACCCATGCCACCAGAGTCAATCACCGAGACTATACAATTGCATTTCCGAAAGAAGCAAAACCCAACAGCCTGACTGGCGCAACAATAAATGGAAAAACTGTAGCTTGGCTTACAAAACCCAAAGAAGAAGCCACAAAAAATCTTCCAATTAGTTTCGTCTGTTGCCCGGAAAATGCTGCTTCTCAAGTTACACCAAGCCCACGCTACGAAAACCATATCCTTTATTCTTTTTCATATGCATGCTGCCAGCCCCATCAATGAGCTGGCACAATATACGACCTGGTAAGTTACGAGTAGGCAATGTTAAGAAAAGGTGGGTTTGGGGGCTTGTAGCTCGTATCGGTGATTCAGCCCGCAACATAAAGAAATAAGCCTTTTCATTCCGCCAACACACCTCGTGGCTCTGTCCTCTTCCGTTTTGAGCTTCACTACAAGCCCACCCTGGTCAATGAGCCATTATTAAAGCCCATCCCTGGCCCTGCAGCTCAGCTTCAGCCGCGGCAATACGCCCGGCGGGAAAATTCTCAGCCGAAGCCTTGCCGTTTATTACACCTGCCTTTGTGATTTCATAGCCAAATGGGGCACCCGTTGTGGTGGGTAATAAGGCTGAAATGTTGCTGAAATACAGTAAATGCGCCACATTTGCATGTAGCGCTTGGCCTTCTTTTTCGTGTACGGAAACAGGATACATTACGCAGAAGTTGAAATATAGCCCCAGTTCATTTGTGGATTAAGACCCTGCAGCTCTGTTACGGGCGCTGTGTAAGCAGCCTGCATGAACAGCGTAACTGGGATCGCCGTCGGTGAATATGCTGCTGAGACAGGCCATTGTTCAATAGGACCGATACTTCCAAGCGGGGTGACGCCTCACCAATAAAAAAACCCCAGGAGAATTATCCACCTTTTTGCTAAGACTTTTAAAGTCGAAGCACCCCCCTTTCGACCACCCCCCCCTTTCGACCACATTTTCCAACACGGCCTGTAAATACCACATCTTTTCTAAATCGCGTTTTTTCGCGCAGAACGGCGTTTTTTAGCTTTAAAAAATTATCATGACTTTCTAATAGCTTCCTATACCGAATCCGACATTTCTAACGCTTTAAATAATATTCGTTGTGGTGTCAGTCGGCATATAGCTACACAACGCTGGGGCGTACCGAGATCAACCATATTCTCACGAATCCACGGCAGTCAGTCACGACAACAAGGCGCCGAGGCTTTGCAACGCCTCTCACAATATCAAAAAAGGCAGCTTTGTAAATAGGCACGAATTCAAGACTCGTTAGGCCTTGCGGCATCGCATAATCAGCTCAAAGAATTCGCTCAGCGTATCCTCGCTACACAGGGTGATCATCAACCTCTCGGAAAGAGATAAATAACGGGATTCCTTCATCGAAATCCTGAGATAAAGACAATAAGAGGCAAGCGAATTAATTCAAAACGTATTAACGGTGCTTCAACTGATCGAATAAAGGCGTTCTTCGCACTATTAAACCTGCCCGAGATCAAGAAAATTCCACCTCAACACCAATACAATATAGACGAAACAGGCATCCTCGAGGGCCAAGGGAGCAATGGCCTCGTACTTGGAGCCTCGGAGAAAGCTATCACAATCAAGAAACAGCCTGGATCGCGAACTTGGACTACAATTATCGAGTGCATCTCGGCGACTGGCATAGCGCTAAAGCCACTTGTGATCTTTAAAGGAAAAAGCGTACAACAACAATGGTTTCCAAAAGAGGCTTTATTCCTTCAAGATTGGCAATTTACAGTATCAGAAAAGGGCTGGACTAATAACGAGATTGCATTAAATTGGCTTCATGATATCTTTATTCCTCAAACAAAGCCTCAAGATGGCCAGATGCGACTCCTGATTGTTGATGGCCACGGAAGCCACGAAACTGACGATTTCCTCTATTCGTGCTTTCAACACAAAATTTTTATCGTTTTCCTGCCACCCCATGCATCACACGTTCTTCAGCCTCTTGATGTGGCTGTTTTCTCGTCATTGAAGACAGCCTATCGATCAAAGCTTTCAACATACATCAATATCACTGATTCGGCGCCAATCAACAAGCTGGTCTTTCTCCGGTGTTATCACCACGCAAGAACCACTAGCTTCACACAAAGGAATATTTTATCAGGCTGGCGGGCAACCGGATTATGGCCTATTGCTATGGCAAAGCCGCTTATGAACCCATTGGTTATCTCAATCCCTTCAGAGCCAATTATTATAACACCAACACTAATTATACAGAAAAATAAACTTCCAGAGGCTATAATTAACACACCAAGGCATAGCAGTCAAGTTCAAAAACTGGCTAATAGGCTAATTTCCAGCCACCGCACAGATCCAAGTATTAGGCTTCTATTCAGGAAGATTAGCAAGACCATTGACGAGCAAAACACCAACTTAGCCAAAGCTGAAGGGGTCGTGAGAGGCCTTGAGGCAAAAATAGATAATCTACAGCCAAAGAAAAGACAGAAAGTTGAGCCTGGTCCAAATGAACGCTTTGTACGAATTGAAGAAGTCATGAAGGCGAAGGCGGCGCTTGAAGGAGGCTCCGAGCCAACCACAACTGGCCGAAACGCCCAAGAAGAGCAATTTAATGCCCACTGCAATGTATGGCAAGCCTAGGGTTCTAAAACACCAAAAATAAACATCGCGAGATTTTTGTTGATTTATATGAGAGTTTTCTTCTAACCCGCACTTTGTATGTAAAAGTGGCCGAAAGGGGGGGGTGGTCGAAAGGGGGGTGCTTCGACTTATGTCACTGAGCAGTAGGTAGGCTGGGCACTTATCGAACGGTCAATGTGAGCAGGACTGTTTCTTGGAAGCCGCTACTCACCACCGCGGTATCTGCGGATACTCTATATTGCATACATCAGAAAACGAGGATTGAGATGGACTTACCCCGTCAAAAGGCAAAAAGTCAAGTCTTCATGATTATGCGCTCAGGATATATAGACACTTCATCCTGTAACTAGCCTTGGTAATCAATTGTTTTCCTGGTGATATGAACGGCCTCTAAAGATTCATGAACCACAACGATTGTTCTGTAAGTCAGCTTGACCTTAGTATTCCTGTAAAGAAAATGAAGTTGCACTTTACTTCCTTTAGGGTAGGTTGGAGGATCATGTGCTGGTGTTAGTATGCACGAATTCGAGGTGCATCTCGACGTATCGTTAGGAAGAACTCATGACGACCATTAGCGCTAACTGGCCTGTTACGATCAATGACACAACACTAATTGTGACAAGGTTCAATTCTAAAAGGCTCGACATATTGTCATTCAACTACTCGCTCTCTGTTTAATCTATTCTTTCTTCATCTGTGTTCCACTGTGGTTCGACCACTTACAAAGCGCCTTGACAAAACCCGCGCTATTGGTACTTCACAATGTTGAAATATTGGTATGATTACAAAAAGGCCTGGCTGAATTAGATTTCGAGTTTTGCAGTTCTATTGGCGGCACCTGGCGAAACCTCCGCAGTGGATTTTGCGACGCATACGTAACTACTTCTCGTTGGAAACAGGAACGACGAGAACGGTCATCAAGCAAAGCATCACAGGTCCACCCAAGTCTGACAATTAATGCCTCTAATGAAGTGCACAGTGGACATTTGAGCTGCACATCACCAAGGATTTCTCTTTCTTCCTTCTGAAAGCTTGGTCAACGCTTTGCAGATACTAATTTTCCGTCAAGACGGCTCTTGACCAGTCTAAAGGAGAAGTCCCCAGGAAACGAAATAGGAGAATCACTTCAAGGTCAAGCCTAGGAAACAAAAAGACTCATCCGTTTATTAAGGTATCATGATGCTGCTGGAGTTCCTTCTAGGATAGGCTGTGAAACCCATGAATCTTTTCGGTGGGACAAGTGTCGCGTGTATGTATACCAGCAAAGTCACTATTGAAGACACTACCCATCCGGTATAGCAGAAGAAAATTACGCGCAAGACTAGAAGTACAAAGAAAATTTATGTTCTTAAAGGACATCTGCTTGGCGGGAGATACTTTTAATTGCCGCTTTTGCGCAAGTTCCTAGGCCGGAGCTGATCCAGAGTTCAATACCCTATACCGCAGAAAGTCGACACTAGTATGCTTTTACATAAACTTTGACATGGGTCGATGCTCAAATATTGTCTGAGAGGCGGAATAGTCTATTGCGTCGAGTATGAAAGAATTCAACACTTTCCACCGTCTTTGAATGCTCATTGAGAAACTTCTTGCGTAAGGAACACACTATATCAAGGTCGCGAAACGTCATCAGTGTTTTAGGACTTACCCGTCCATCATTGGCCAATGGCACTGAAATGACAATCAAAACTCATCATTGCAGCTATCGTGTAAGAGCATTAATAAAATGCAAACGTGACATAGCCCCAAATTAGAAGGTGAAATCCTTACAGTGACTCTAGCACTTCGATTCCCCCGCCTGTGGGGTCAGTGAAAGGAATATTGCAGCCCAGGCATTGGCCAATTGGCCCCGCGCCACCCCAATTGCACTATTTGGTGAGTCTTCCAGTGAGTCACAGTGAGATTTTTGCCAGGCCTTGCAGGGGTGGCGTTGTACGCGGCAGGCGGAACCAAGCCCACAAAGGAATGGTCTTGCCGGCGACAAACGTCAAGGCTCCACCAAACCTCATCCAGTATCAAAATCGTCAAATACCAGCCAAACGGACGTCACTTTGCTCAAACTTTTTCTTTCCAAGTTTCCAAGTAACCAGCGCCTCTCTACAGCGTAGCACTGCGCATCACGCATATTCAAACTCGCCTTTAATATTCCTGCTTAATCACAATACCTTCCATTCTGCTGAACAGCGCTCTATCAGACACAATTCCGGTCGAGCTACTGTCAGCCTCGTTGCCACCTGCGGGCGGCACGCAGATCCAACATCAGCAAGTTATGCCCGAAACCGAGGGCAGTCATACACAGACGCAATCTCAAGGTTCGTCTAGGGGACGAAGCAATCATGGCCGTCGTGGAGGTCGCGGTGGCAAAGGTCAAAGACCAAACAATGGCCGGCCCGTAGGGGGCGCAAATGCCCCCGGTGAGTCCGGATCTTCGCAAACTCCTACCCCAGCTGCGCCGCAGAATATGGGGAATAGTATCTCTTCTGAGGCAAAGTCACGAAGTGGCAGAAATAGGCGCAATCAGCGCGGTCGTGGCGGTGCCGCCAGAGCTGCACCAACTACTGCTCCAGGACGTAGAGCTTTCGGCGGCCATCTCACCTCATCTCAAGAGGAGCAAGACGAATGTGTCCCTGCCGCATCACTCAGTGCAGATGCTCCAGAATTCGTCCCTGGTCAGCCAGTACTTCCGCGAAGGTAAAGTCATTGCCGAAAGGCTCACTTAACCAGGCACCATCTAACGTTGTTACCAGTAAACCCCAAAAAGCCATTCCATCACGCCCGAAACAGCCTGCAGTCAAGCTGCCCAAATCTACAGCTGTTGATTTGGGGACTCGCATTCACGAAGACATAAGCCATGCAAACTACGAATGCGCAATCTGCACCGATGACGTCTTGCGATCCTCACACGTTTGGTCATGCACCCTGTGCTGGACTGTGGTGCATCTCAAATGTGCCAAGAGATGGTACAATAACCAGATGAAGCAGCAGGAGCTTCAATCCGCGCAGCCAAGGAGTGATGCTACATGGCGTTGTCCTGGGTGCAACTCGAAGCTTACTGACGATCCTGGCACATATCACTGCTGGTGTGGCAAGGACATTAACCCCAAACCTGCCAGCGCCTCTCTCCCTCCACACTCTTGCGGACAGACATGCTCAAAACCGCGACCGACTTGCCCCCACCCTTGCCCGTTGCAATGTCATGCCGGTCCTTGTCCTCCATGTGGGTTGATGGGACCGACTCAGTCGTGCTTCTGTGGCAAGAATGAGTCCAGGAAACCTTGTCGCGAGACGGACTACGAAAATGGTTGGAGTTGTCAGGAAGTATGCGGCGACCTGTTGCCATGTGGCGAGCACACTTGTGACCGACTCTGCCACTCTGGTCTTTGTGGAGACTGCTCATTACAAGTCGATGCTAGATGTTTCTGCGGCCGCCTGGAGAAGAAGATACCATGCTTTGAACGTGAAGATACTCAGCGGTCTTTCAGTCCAAGGGATGGAACATGGTTCGAAGGCACGTTTAGCTGCCAACTGGCTTGCGATCGAGAATACGACTGTGGGGTCCACAAGTGCTCAGAAATCTGCCATCCACAGGACGAGTCTCCTGCTCATTGTCCGTTTGCCCCCGATGTTGTCACGCACTGCCCCTGTGGCAAGACGGCCCTCGCTGAACTCCCTGGCGATCCGAGAACCAACTGCGACGCACCGGTTCCTCACTGCGACAAGGTTTGCCAAAGAGTACTTCCCTGTGGACATCTTTGCACAGCGAAATGCCACGACGGAGCCTGTGGCACTTGTCTAGAAAGGGTAGACATTTCCTGTAGGTGTGGGAGAACGACGACGCAATCATTCTGTCACCAGGGAAATATTGTTGCGCCCATGTGCATGAGGACTTGCCAGGCAAACCTGAGTTGCGGACGGCACAAGTGCGGTGAGTACTGCTGCCCAGGTGAGAAGAAGGCTTCGGAAAGGCAAGCTGCTCGGCGCAAGCACCGAGTAACGGCGGACACTACCGCTGTCGAGGCCGAGCATATCTGCATCCGCACCTGCGGACGACCACTGAAGTGTGGAAGCCACACCTGCCAGCAAATTTGCCATCGGGGTCCTTGCGCAGCATGCCCTGAGGCCATTTTCCACGAAATCAGCTGCGCCTGTGGTCGGACAGTCCTACAACCACCACAGCCCTGCGGTACTCGCGCACCTGAGTGTCGATTCAACTGCCGACGACAACCGGAGTGCGGCCACCCACCGGTTGAACACAGCTGCCACCCTGACGACGTCAAATGTCCCAAATGTCCCTTCCTGGTCGAGAAGTGGTGCGCTTGTGGGAAAGAAAAACTAAAGAGTCAGCCCTGCCATCTTCAAGAGGCTCATTGTGGTAAACCTTGCGGAAAGAAGCTGAAGTGCGGGTAAGTATATATGGGAAAAGCTGTGGACGATCAACCCGATGCTGACAAGTGGCTTAGTCTACACTTTTGCAAGAAGCTTTGCCATCGCCCAGGCGAGTGTGAGGATGTTGCAATAGAAGGAAATCGTTGCGGACAAAGCTGCGGGAAAACCAAGATGTTTTGCGAGCACAAGTGCCAGAACCCTTGCCATGGACAAACCCGTAAGTATATTGACTCACCCGTTGGCTCTGAGCCTGCACTGACCGGAGACAGCATGTAATGAAACGGCTAGTTGCACGGCAAAGGCGACAGTTTCATGCCCATGTGGCGTCCGAACGCAAGAGGTGAAATGCCTTGCAAGCAGCTCCAATCCAGATCCAGTGCGGCCTGAAATCAAATGCGATGACGAATGTCTGCGTCTCGAGCGCAACCGCCGCCTAGCCGCAGCTCTCAACATTGATCCGGCCACTCACACAAATGACCATATTCCCTACTCAGACGCAACCTTGCGTCTCTTTAAGGAAAACACGATCTGGTGTGAAACCCAGGAGCGTGAGTTTCGTGTCTTTGCGCAGAGTGCGAACGAGGTCCGCATGCGATATAAGCCCATGCCAAATAACCAACGCCAGTTCTTGCATGTTCTTGCGGAAGACTACGGCCTGGAGAGCAGAAGCGAAGATGTTGAGCCATATCGTTACGTCCTCGTATTCAAGGGACCTCGATTCGTCTCAGCGCCGTCCAAGACGCTCGCTCAATGCATCAGGATCCAAGCCAATCAAGCCGCCGAAGCCGCCGCCGCCGCCGCTGCCTCTCAACCTCCAAGCCCGCCTTTAGGACCAGCGTTGGACCCTCTCAACGCATTGCTGCTCACATCGCCTCGCTTCGGCCTGACAATCGATGAAGTCACAACTGCTCTGGCCAAGGATCTTTCCCAACAGCCATCCATAACATTCAAGACCAACTTCCTCCCGAGCGACGAGATCCTCCTCCGCGCAACAGTGCAGTACTCATCCTTCCTCTCGCCAGCCGGCATCGAAAAGGCACTAGGCACTTTAAAACCCAGCGTCGCAGAAACAGTGCGTAAGCACGAAATCGCCCGCAACGTCTTACTATGCCACGTCGACGAGGATAACCAAATTACTCGCCGCGACGACGTCGGCCGACATGATGCAGCTGGAGGCTGGAGCGCAGTCGCAGGCCGCGCCGCCTCAAAGAAGGAATCGTCGTTTGTCGAGGAGCCACCTGCGCGAACAGGCGGAAGGAAACTGCTGGGTTTGAAGAAGAAGAAGCTTACTGAGAAGGAATCAGATCGAGCGTGGGCGTCGCAGCTAAACAGCGACGTCGAGTGTTGATTGCTTTTGTTTTGTCTTCATACATCGTTTAAACGGCGTTTTTTTCCCCAATGCATAGACAAGCGCGAATATACATGGCGCGATAAAAGTACTATTTTACCTCACGTATGAGGAGAAAAAGTCATTATACTGCTTTCTTTTATAAACATTTATAGAAACTAAATAACAAGCAACCGAAAAGTATTCACAATCTCCCTTGTTCCCAATAAATGAGTCCCTCAAGGTGCACACACTCCAGTCAATTGCCAATACAGAAACATCCCACAACCAAAGCCAAGTTAAATTCGCTTACCTAACCCAAAAAAGAAAATACCCTTCCCAGCATCTACTGTATCTACTCGTATTTCATTTAACTCTCCGATGGGTGTGCTAGAAGTGAAAAAAAAACCAGCCTATCACGAGGCCAACCCGTCACATGGGAATGTCCAGAGGTCTCCTCCCCCCTCGCCCCCACCACTACACGATAGTGGAGGGGGGAAAAGAGAGAGGTCAAGCAAGGTAAATACGCCATCGTTCTGCATGTCTCACCGCATGCAAATGTACATATGTCGAGCTTTTTGGAGGGAGGGGGGGAGGGAGCTGAGGAGAGTCCAGAGGCGGGATGATGAATTTCTACAGTTGTGAGTGACGCACGTCATTGTTTGTGCGTTTGATGGTACCAATCCCACACCCTCCAGGTTACATTTGCGTCGCGGGTATAGGTGGGCAGACTGGATACAGTGCAGTACGAGATAGGCCAGTGGGTGTTCTGCGAAATGGCCACGAGAACAAGAGGACATAAGTATATATGTACAATGTCGTATTCCAAAGCTATTATAGTGCTTCGCCCTCTAGCTGGGCTAAGCTGGCGTGTGCCGTATCGAAGTATACTCCTTGTTCAATGCTCATTTTCATTACAAATGCGGGGGTATCAGGGTATGTGTGTAAATGCTGCCGTCGTGTGCATCGCTCTCTCATCATTGTTTGGTGTGGTGGCGCGGGACTGATGTCTATAGCCGCTCTTTCTCCTTGGCAGTGTCGCTCGTGACCGTGTTCACAAAGTCGGCCATGGCCTCAAAGTAACCTTCCTCGAGTACACTGCTGTTATGATCTCCGCCCGGAAGCGGCTTCCATGTCTTGTCCGGCGCAGCACAAATGTCAAAGAGCTGCTTCATGTGGGTTGGCCTGCCCGATACTTGGTCAGTCTTGTGTCGGGTAAGGTGAAACATATATGCAAAGTATAGATGAGATCGCGCTCAGAGTCAGAAATAGTTCAAGATAATTAGATATCAGCACCGCGAGGGGTTCATCTTTTGTGGGTGAGATGTTCATCATGTAGAGCCGAAACGGTGATTGTGAGAGGAGAAAGAAAGATAAAAGGGTGCACTTACGGGACAATTTCATCTTGGAGACCGCTGATAAACAGCATGGGCACCTTTGTAATAGTAGGCAAGACCGTCTCACTCGGCCAGACTTGGTGGCATAAAAGTGTAAGGTACTTGGCTGGCGGAATTACAGACGGAATGAGTTTCCGCATCGATAAGAAAGTGTTTTCGAGTATTAAACCGTCAATATCTCCCTTGTCTTGGTTTTTCGAGACCAGTTTGATGCTGACTGCCCCTCCTAGGCTTTGGCCAAAAATAATGTAGCGATGGTTGTGGGTTTCCACACGATCACGCAGGTAATTTAGGCCAGTCTGTGCGTCAATGGTCAGGCCCGCTTCATCTGGCTCGCCGGTTGATGTGCCATAGCCTCTATATTCGAGCATGAAAACATTGCAGCCAATGAGGTTGATGATCATGCGGGCAATTGGCAGCCGGTGTCCGATGTTTCCAGCATTCCCATGAAACATCATCATGGTGATATTGGAGTTCTTGCCCCCACGGGGACCGCGAATATAAAACGCCGAAAGCTTTTCGCCATCGTCGGTCGGGATAACCAGTTCCTCAAAATCGCGTATGCCGAATTGCGAAGGTCGTGGCATCTCCGTCCGTGAGTTCGGGGGCATGTGAGACGGGTAAATCAGCGCCCTAAGGTTGCAGAGAGACAATGGTCAGTACAGAGGCTTGTCACATGGCCTTGTGAGGGCCGTTTGGGAGATAGGGCCACCCACTTTTGCTTGAAGTAGAGGAGAGATGTTAGGACGGCGGCGATGCCCTGTGCAACACTTGTATATTAGCGTTACTGTGACGATACGGCTGGCCGCATGAAAAAGTGCCGGCATGACATACTGTAGACGCAAGCGCCGGGAGACGCATGTAGGAAGCCGCTGAACTCAACATGGAAGCGGTGTGCTCCATGTAACTTGCGAGAGTGGATGTTGGAGGGGAGTCGGCGTTTGACATGTCCGATTTTTCAGGCATCGGAAAAGCCGTTCGCGGAGACGGGAGACGTCGAATAGAAATGGATAGAGAAGTTATATATGATGGATGGCAGCTGATGGCAGGCTCGGTGGTCACACCGAGGAGAGGGTGATGGATGGTGATAGCAATATTTTCCGCCCGCGGAACGCGTCGGACTCCTGGCTCGTTGCTCACTGCAGAACCGGACAGTCTCTGACTCAACGATTCGCCGCTTGGCTTGGATAAGATGCTGAAAATTAAAAATTCATGCTGTGAACCCAACCTTGAGCTTTGGGTTGATGAAGAGATGTGCCTGGCTGCGTAACGCGAGAGAATAGGCAGCCGTCGATGGGATGACGTTGGTGGCCTGTGTGAGGAGGGCTTGACGAGAAAAAACGCAGCTTGAGCAACAAGCTCGGAGGTTGGGCTGGGGCTTGGGCGGTGGAGCTCTCAGGCACGACAGACGTACCTTGCTCGGCATTCACAGATCCGCTCAGGACCTATCCCGAGGCAAATCTCTGTTCGGGGAGCGGGGAGACTGCGGCGCCCGCAGTTGGCTCATTGACAGCGCGAAAATCGCTGTAATTTTAGCGCGTGGCGCCTGTAATTTCCGGGCCATAGCACCCTAGGGGAGCCATGATGGATTTACGGCGCTTAAACTGGGCAATCAAGGAATAGGATCGTAGGGAAACTAAAAAGACCAGATAGAAGGAAAGAAAGTTGAGAAAAGTCAGTACGCCTTGCAATACCCGAGGACCAAAAATACGATGATGAGGCTAATTCAAACGTGGTTATAAGCTTCATGGTAGATCCAGCTGCTCTCATAACATCTACCCAAGCCGCCCAGCCTAACTCTATGTAGTAGATGATTAGGTCGTTGCATTTCGCACACGACTAAGAACTGCAATGGCAATTACGAGTATTCATGACGAAGGCAGCGAGACATGCAGAGTACGGAGTATTACAGAGGGCGGGTCCCTCGACGGGGGTGAAGCTTTGCTGCCGTGTACAGGTGCAAACAGTTATATTGGCCGGGCATGCTTTGAACGTCAGCCAAAACTCTCATGACTTGCACAGCAGCAATTTAGTCTCCCAAGACTGATTTTTACGATTTTACTCGACCGATACCCGGGGCTGGCCGTCATGGTGCTTCCTTACACCGGCGTGATGTACATACTCGTACAGTTCATTCAAGTGGTCCGGGCAGATGTCTTAGGTTATCTCTAAATAGGAAGCTGCTTAAGAGCTTGGCGGTCGATTCAAAGACATCACAAACCCGCGATATGACAGTGGACGTGGATAAGTTGGCTCTCCGTGCCCGAAAGGGGCGGCATCTGAGAGCCTTGCTAATAATGTTACATACTTGGATGGTTGCGCCTAGGAATTGCCTCCTTGCAGCAGCTGATGCGTGGCTCGGACGCTGTAATATTACTCGCATAAAATACAATGGTAAATCTACTGCCAGTTCGGCGAAGCACCGACTGGCTCTATGCCGCATTGGACAGCAAAGACTGTAACGTACGTAATTTAACTCTCGTCTTCTTTTCGGGACCTGCGTCGGAGACACATGTTCGACAAGGAGAACTGTCCCAAGGCGCCGGTAATGGTCGTCTGCCAGCTCATCAACCACCCCCTCGGAGCTCAGGTTACTGTGCCGCCACATCGGACATGCCATCCAGAAGTGGCCAAATTGGTCCCCAAACCTGGAGAGGTCATGTTACAGAGTGGCTGCTTCTGGTTTGTCGTTTCCTAGCGTAGCGTCGTGCTTGGTCCCCAAAACGTTACGACGCCGGGGTCGCGCTGAAACAGTGGGCTTCATGAACAACCAGTCACGACGCCTAGAGGACGCCTCTTGGCCTGCGCCGTCGCAAATTGGTATGGGCAAGTTGGTTTGCCTGACTGTTCAGTCAGTTACAGTCCTGTAAGAACGCTGCACGTAATACAAGTCACATTTTGCGTGTACCAAGGTACGAGGTCCTGTTCGGGCATGCACACCGTTCAAAGATACGACCAGGCGTCACTTTGCGCCAGATGGCGCTATTGGGCTGCTAATCTAGGTTGAATCGCATTGCCCAGCTTTAAAAACTGCAGTGAGGCGCAGCGTCTGCGCCGAATCGCTGGACAGAATGGCGTCGATCGGGCAGTTAGGTAAGCCAGGTGGTACATACCTTTACGCCAGCGCAGATGTACAGGTTCAGCCAATTATCATAAAACGCTTATAGCACAACCAAGAGCGGGAATATGATACTTGGAGGCTGTTCTTTCGTACTGTTGTACTGGACAACTAAAATGTATGACGTGCCCATTCTGCCTTTTAGTAATGCATTAGCTGCGCCGGAGAGAAGGCGACGCGACTCTACTAGTCAAAAGGGCATTATTGGCGTTGTGTAATCTCAACCGTCAAATAAGAAGAAACCGCGAAGCGCTGCCGCCTGTATGCACGTACATGGCGCAACGACAACTGGGAAATGCGTCGGATTCGCCCGATGCAGCCCATGTAATAACAGCAATTGGGCAATCAGTCGTAATCGTCGTACAAGATTAATAAGATGATGAAGACACGAGTAACAAGCGATTTTAAGGGCCACACAAGTAATCAAGCACCATAGTACGACGTACGAGTAAATAAATATTCGTAGTAGGGAGTCAGCCAGCAAACGACGACAAGCTGCTTCATCAGTCAAGTCATTATATCCCGCTACGGCCACCCCAGACACCCTGCAACTCATGTGATCTCGGAAGAGCAGCGAGGACTGCAGCCAATCATCGCGTCGCCGCAGACGAGTTTCGTACCCCGGAACACGGTTGCCCGGGCGTGTACTACGGTATGTACCGCAGGAGGGGGGGTGGCAACAGCGAATGGGAGGTGAGCGGGATGACAGCAGTTGTCAGGCGGTAGCAGCTATTTTTTTTTTTTTCGCCTGCCCTGCCAGCTGGCATACAGACAACAACAGGAAGAAAAAAACATTTTTTTTTCTGCCATCTTCAGTCGTGCAGGCAAAACAGCGGCAAAATAAAGGACCCTGTCAAATTCCCCCTCCAAAACTTCTCTTCGCACCATCAACAAACAGACTGTGCAAGCGTCGATAACTCACCACAATAACAACAAACATCAATACTCGGCGCTGCCAATTCTAATAATTCACGTCAGCCCGCCCTCCTTTCGCAAACAAGAGCACCACCACAACACTCTCTGTCGAGCGCGTGTCCGCCCATCATCTTTGGCGCCTGACCCCCCCGAACCCTGACGACTGCGCCGGCGCTTGTGTTGCTTCTTCGCCCCTCCATCTGCCATTCCAGTTCTGCTACTTCGACGAGGGGTTCTCTCTCGCGACCAGTGCGCCTCGTTTCTGAGTCGCATTCCTCCAACCGTCGGCCCCCTTACAGCACCATCGCCAGAGAAAGCTCTGCTGTGTCGCAATTTTTGCGCGCCCGCCTACTACGAGTGCTCGTACCCTGTCGACTGGAACCCGAGTTTAGGCTCATTCTCTCTCCTCCCGCCCACCCCCAACCACAACCCCGGCTCCAGGCGATTGGGCATCTTCTGAGACCTTGCCCACTGCTTACAACGCCGCGTCGACTCGCCCGCCCGTTCTCGTCCACTCAGGAACAGGCTCCATCTGCATTGCGCCCCAAGCACTTTGTGAGACTTCTCCGTCAAATACCGCCGTCTTGAAGCGCTATTATTACCGCACCTGCGTGTCGGCAAACATGGTTTCCTTTTCGTGTGAGGTAAGGCTTTCTGGCTTGTGTTCCCGTCATTTCGCCTAAAGGCGCCCGCGTCTGTTTTTAGTCCACACCACTCTACGTCCGTACTCCTCCCTCCTTCATCCATCCCACCCATCACAGATCCTTGCACCTCTCTGGACCTGACATCACTTCCGACACACCATCTCACACTATGAGCACCATTTTAAGGAGCTCCCTTTCCCTTCCCGTCCCAGTGTCCGCTGATCCCCTGGCCCACATTGCTATTGCCAAATCCATTTACATACTCGGTCTCTCCCTTTAACCCTCTTGGAAGCTTCAAAACCAGAGCTCCCGCACCGCGTGCTGCACCTACTGTCGTTCAAGATTCCCAAGCAGACTTACTCATACTTCATTACAGGAGTGCGGCGACATCTTGACCAAGAAAAAGCTCGACCCTCATCGCAACCGTTGTCACGGCGCCACCTTTACTTGCATTGACTGCATGGTTCATTTCCCCGGAGTCCAGTACAGGCAACACACTGTAAGCCCTTGCCCCTTCCCAACGCGTCTGACCACCATGCTTGGCCAGACACCAGCTTCCCCAAGAACCTGCCGCCTCTAACTCAAATCTATTTAGAATTGCATGACCGAGGATCAAAAGTATCAAGGTGCTTTATACAGAGAAAAGCCAAAGAAGAACCAGAACCAAAACACCACTTATAACCAAACCAAACAACCAGCCAAAGACAAACCCGCCAAGATGCTTGCCCACCAATCATACGTTGAGGATGCCAGGGAAGACACCAACTCCGTGCCTTGGGGTAATTATGAGGGGCAGACCGAAGATGAAAAGTCCCCTGTCGAACCGCTTCCTGAAGCGCCAACACCACCTGCCGCCGCAGAAACTCACATTAATGTATTCGACTATCTCATCGCAACCGGCCAAACTCCAAACGCCTCTAGCACCAATCTCACGAAAGAAGCCACGTCCGCTGCTGAACACGACGCTGAGCACCTGGGGCGCTATTCAATAAATGCTCAGGACTATCTCATCACGGATGACATTGAGCCCATGTACGAGTACGGCTCTGGGCCGATCCCCGCGGATTCGTTTGTCACTCCTGGCGCCAAGAACAAGAAGAGCAAGGATGGAGAAAAGAAGGATAAGAAGCGGAAGCGCTTGCATGTTGATCCTCCTGGCGACCAAGTGATGACGGATGCTCCCCCAGTCCTCCATTCTGGCTTAACAGGAGGTCTCAAGAGCATGATGAGGCCCGTGTTCCCGCCCTCGCCCGAGTACTCTGGCGGCGACGCCGGTGACGTATCTCCCGCTAGCCCGCTTAAGAAGACGAAGCATTCGAAGCATTCGAAGAGCGGTCATGGTGTTAGCAATAGCATCTTTGACATGATTACCGGCGGCTCCAAGAAGTCGAAGAAAGAAAAGAAAGAAACGAAAGAAAAGCGAGCACGACGTCGCCGAGAGCGTGATGAGAAAGAGACCAAGATGATTGAGTATCGGCCATCCTCGAAGGACGGCAAGGCGGATGAGCAAGAAGGACAGATTATCCTCTTCAAGCCCCGTGCTGAGCTCTTCCTTGGTTTCGTCAAGCCTGACAGCGACCATGGCTGCAGTGTCAACAAGGCACTCAAGCGATATCACCGCCAGCGCAAAGCGTCCGGTGCCAGCTCATCCAAGGGCCGAGATGAAAAGGAGCTTTGGAGGTCACTCCGTCTGCGAAAGAATGACCGCGGCGAGATTGTTCTCTTCTCTCTTGATGACGATTAACTTCTGCTGGCGGGTTAACTTGTCAAACACACTTGAAACAGGCGTTATTGGCGGACTTTGCATTTACCTCCGATTTTCACAGACTCTTATCAGGGACTTGCACCTGAACATTACTTCATGACATTTTGCATCTTATCTGCCACACCGCCACCATCTCTCTTCTTTTCATCTTCGGTCCAGCCTAACCGATGTATACCAGTGTTGCACTATGGAGGACCCAACTGGCACAGGTCAAAAGTGATTTCACTGGCATGGAGTTGCCATTTAAAAAAGGGAAAAAGCAAAGATTAGGATTTGAGTGTAACAAAAATGGAAACATGCTTTGCCGCGATGAAGCAAAAGGCTTGGCGACCAAAACTTTTAAACGGGATTATAATTTCGGAGAGCTCGGGGGAGAATTGTGCAGGAAAGGGCAGTAATGAAGGAGAATTATGATACCATGGCAGATTTTTTATTATTCACAAAACAGCGAGGCATATGGCTCAACAGGCATTGGATGTGGGAGGATTCTATCTTGTGGCCAGATAAATATCTTATTCGACATCTAGCAATTGCATCTCAACTTTCTTGACGGCAGGCATGATAGTATACATGTTATATTCTTGTTGGCCCATGTGATGACTGGTTATACACTGGTATATACTATAGACTCATTAATGATTTCACCCTTTCCTTTTTCTTATGATGCCTTTTCTTTTTTTTAAATTGTCCTCAGGGGAAGGATATGCTGCACGAGCGCATCTCGCCTACACAGCGGACACTCAGGCTTCTCCCTGACCCAATCGCCAATACAATCCCAGCAAAACACATGCCCGCACGGCGTGGCCGACGGATCCTTGAGTTCCTCCAAACACAGCGTGCATTTCCTCTGCTGCGCGCCCTTGATGAACCCCATTACCTTTTCATCTCCCAAATCAAACCGCGGCTCTCCGCCAGCAGGCGTGTGCGTCGTCACAGCCAAGTCAACCCTGCTCGCCTGGGGCCCACGGTTGCCGAGCTCGGACAGCAGCAGGTCGCTATTCGCCGAGTACGAAAAGTCATGGTCAAGCGAGACGTCGACGCCGCCGGAGCTGTGGAAGCCCGCTCGCTCACGCGGCGCGCTCCACGTCTCGCTCATCAGCGTGTCGCGGACGTGCATGTACCCCTGCACAGCGAGCTGGATGACCAGCAGCACGCCCAGCACTTCGTAGCCCGCTCGGTCGGGTGTGTCGGGCACCTCGCGGGTGAATACGTAGCGCAGCGTCAGCAGCCGCTTTGTGAGTTCGTAGTATGTGCCGTTAAAGTAGAAGAGGGCCAGCGTCACGGCCTGCACAGGCGCAGCAGAGGTGAGTGACGCGAGGTGTTGCGATATGTAGTCCCATATGCGTGCCTCGCGGGAGTCGCCTTTGCCTTGGTTTTTGAGCGAGTCTATGCGCTTCTCGAGGAGCTTGCGGAGTTGCGAGCGGATGCGTGGAAGGCTTCGGCTGACGAGGTAGGGCAGGAGGATGGTGCCGGCAATGTATGCCGCTCGCGTCTTGAGGCTGGGGAGCTTGCCGTTCTCGCCGGCGTTGATTTGCACGAGGTCGCAGTATTCTTCGCCCAGGGTGCGGTTGCCTGGGAGCGTGGTGAGGCAGAAGTAGACGAGGCCGGCGACGGAGCGCAGCTCGGGGGCGACGGCGTGGGTTGCGCGCGCGCCAAAGATGCGGCGATGGAGCTCGGTGAATGTGTTGGCTATGTGGCCCGTGAAGTAGGCGTCTTTTTGGTGCGCGCGGACAATGTCTGGTGCTGCGGCGAAGGGATACGGAGAGGCCGTTGGCGATGCTGTTGCTGCGCTCGCCATGGCGGGCAGTCAGTGTTGTGGGAGGTTGTTGTTGAGGCAGTCGTGAGTTGAGGTATGGCGTTGGGGGTGGAGGTAAACGTAGGTGGACGTGGGATGAATCTGCGCGACCCTCGCTGTTTTAACTTGACTGATATCGTGAAAGGTGTTTTGGTATGTTGGGATCAAAAGACGTTCTGTGTATTAACTTTCGGCTGGGGTAGTTGGACCTCGGGATCGGACTAGGCTTGGTGTGGTTGCTCCACATGTGGTGGCTGCCAGGCGGGCGTCGGCTCCCGTAGCGGCCGACACCGACGGCCAAGTTGAGCGCATGGCTTCATAAGTGCCCGGACACGCCAGGAAAAAGTAAACTTTAATGAAAAATTCGATATTAAATAGTTATATATGCAACGTAAATTCATTACTGTCGTCAATACTTCTCATCAGAGGAGCAGATGGTCTACTAGACTTCTGCTTTTCTCAGGATGCGCTCAGGGTCGAGAATCTCGGCCCAGAAAGTGTTCTGGTTATGTAGATACCGAATCACCAAGGTACCAGCCATGTAGTAATACGGCACGAAGCGATCCAATTCATTTGGCACTGAGCCGTAGAATGTTACATCGCTCGGCATGTCTCCGCCCTCTTCCTCTACGCGGTAGACGTTGAGGATTCTTAGGCATTTGGGTTCCTCAATGTCGTAAAACTGGTCGACACCGACGCGACACTCGCCGATAGCACGCCTGCTGCCATTTGTATATTCCAAGACCATGCCGGAATTATGCCTCTTCTTCCCGTCAATCATATTGTTCTGTACGTATACCCGCATGCGTTTTACATTTTCCATTGATGCAAAGGAAATGTTGGCTTTCTCAAGGTTGTTTTGGTCAACGCTGTAAACGGAGCGTCGCAGTTGCGAGACTTCTATCAGTTCATCCCACGGCTCTGATTCTGCCCATTCCCTGCGTTGAAGGTTTGAATAGGCGCCAAGGACGTTGATTTTATCCATCTCTCTTCTCCCAAAGACGAGAGTTGAAGGATAGTATCCAAATCGTGTGATGCCGTCCGATTTAGGCAAGGTCCCAACCGAAACCAAGCCTGCCAGTTTTAGACGGATCTAGTTTTGATTAGTGTATACAGCCGACCTGAAAGGCTCGCAATGACTTACAGCTATGCTGTGCGGTCGAGCCAGTCCGACGTCCAGGCCCCGAAATGCAATCTCTTTGATCTCGTCGTTGGGTGCTATAGGTATATAAACCCATGTTACTATTTGTTTTTTCCATTCAGGTAAGCACCCGCTGGGTATTTGTGCAACAGGGTTTCTTGGGGAATGTGCGTGCACCGCATAGATTACGCCATTAGACGTGAAAAATGTTAAGCCAGTGATGCCGCGTAGGTCAACCGCTGTAAGCCATGAAACCTGTGCGGCAGATCCGAGCATCTGCCAATGCGATGTGTCGTCTTCGGCGCTTTGAGATGAAAGTCTCTGGGATAGTGTATTCCAGAGACGCAGTCCCTCCTGTCGATCTGGCACTTGCAGTCGAAGCTTGCCATCCTGTGTATAGTTTAGCAAAATGCCGCAGGTTTCCACCCCAAGTAGCATGAAACGTACCCTGGTCACTGCTAGTATTTTGTCACAGGAAGCAACATTTTCCACAATGAACCCTTCGTAAGCTCGCGATCCAGAATTATTGGTCGGTGTGGAGTTCAAACGATAAATTTGGGAAACGCCCCGCGAATCAATAGTGATGCAAACAAAGGGTGGCGAGTTGGGGGACTCTGAGGTAATCAATTCATCATGTCTCCGCCACTCCAAGATTTTAGAGAGCGGTATACTAGTAAGTTCCGACACAGGATTCAGATAGAACCGGTGGCAAAGATCCGTCGCCGCTGCAATTTTCCAGAAGAGGGCCGTATCGGAGAAGTCTCGAATGATCTGTATAATCTCCGTTGGCAGCATTCCCAAGATATCGAGACCGCACTTTTTTCCAACTTCCACCACGGCCTCGACACCTGGAGCGTACTGCTCCGGGAATACAATACGAGGCGCGCCTTTCCAAGGTTTTCTCCAGCAAGCCGCTACCCACAGCCGGTCCATGCCATCCGTCCGAGGATATCGTTGCTTGAATACCTCGTAGCAATCGAAATGCGCCGCGCAAGTCTCTGGGGATATTGAGCAAGGTCCACAGGCAGCTAGCCGACAGAGGGCCCATCCATCAACAGCATGAGGAGCATGTAAGTAGTCAGGGAACAGAAATGGTCGCGTGACAAGCCATGTCGAGGTCGAAGTCTGATTACCGATTACTGGTGCAACAGTTAGAACGGACAAGGAGGACACGATCGACTCCAAACGAAGACGTCAAAAACATACGGCCTACGCATCGATCTTTGATATTGAGAGCCTGGCCGCAGATGCCGCACTGGTAGCCTGGATTAAAATGACCAAACGATACCACTGAGCTCCTCTTTCTGGCCCATACCCGGTCGTCCGAGGTCGGCGTGGGTTTGGTGCGGCTAGCTAAGATTTTCTGGGACATAGTGATGCTTTTGTTACTGAATAGATGCCTCGTAATAGTCTGATAATAGCGCTTCCTGCATCACGAGCGGCGTCGAGACGGCGGTGTCGTCTTTGCGCGGCCGCTGCTTGGGTGTCGCGTGGGGTAAGTAGCTTGGCTCCCGAGGTGTTGGCGACGGTTGGACAGCCCGAACAAGATTGGGCTGGACCCCCCACTACGTCAGACGTCTTATGGTGAATGAGGGACGCCACGAAAAAGGCCCACCACCCCTGGCCACCCTGGCTTCAAAGCTCGAATTAACATCACGACAGGGGCATCTTCAACTTTTTTGCCTGTGCGTGCTGGTCTTGGAGTGGCCAGTAACTGCTGCCGTTTGAGCTCGGTCTCTTATTTGGCCTGTATTGATTTTCTCACTTCTTCTCTCACCCATCGCCGCTCTTTCGTTATCGTTTCTCGCGCGTCTATGGGGACGCGCCTCACAAAGCTACCATGGATGGTGATCCTAGGGTCGAGCCTCAGCTCGACCCCTTCAGTCTGGCATTTCCGCTACCTTACCGAGTCGGCTTCATTGTAACACTAGGTAAGCCCTTCTCTATGGCAAAGAGTTACCCAATTGGGCCGCGTTTGCTGACGAGTTGAAGGTGTCTGGGGCTGGGGCCTTAACCTCCATGGCCTCTACATTCTGAAGATTGACGTTCCATCGCTGATACGATACCCCGGGCGGACGTCGCCGACGCAAATACCGCATCATTTCTCTACATATCGGCTTGCGACAGTGTTGTCAGCGCTCTTTGCCGTTTCGATAATGCTCTTCTGGATGTGCGCAAGAGGCGTGCCTTCGCGGGTAATAGACTTTGACTGGATACCCATGACCTACCTGGTTGCGCTGGTCGCAACCTTCTTCATCCCCTTCAAGAACCTTCCTAGCGGTGGTCGCAGGCGGTTCCTTGCTACGCTGCGACGAGTGAGCATCGGCGGGATAGCTGAGGCTCAGGATGGCAAGTTTGGCGATATTTTGCTTGCTGATGTGCTGACGTCCTATGCCAAAGTCTGTGGTGACATTTTTGTCATGGCGTGCATGTTCTTCAGCCCAGGCGGGTCGTCTACCGATACACCGAACCGAAACTGTGGAGGCATCGTTATTGTTCCGCTTCTGCTAGCGGTTCCAAGCGTGATACGACTCCGACAGTGTGTTATAGAGTATCTGCGTGTGCGCCGTGCGCCGTACAAGGAGTCAACCGGATGGGGTGGCCAGCATCTTGCCAACGCCCTCAAGTACTCGACTGCGTTTCCAGTCATTCTTTTCAGCTCGCTGCAGCGCAGTGCAGAAGGCGATGGAGCCAAGACTAGCCTGTACCGCGCATGGCTCGTTTCGGCCATTGTCAACTCGCTGTACTCGTTCTACTGGGACGTCGCAAAGGACTGGGATCTTTCAATGTTTTCATCGACAAGAGAGAGAAGCTCGCCGCATCATTTGTGGGGGCTGCGTGAGCGTCTTGTGTTTCGGGAGCCAAATTTGTACTATGGAGTCATTGCGCTGGATCTGCTACTACGGTGTACTTGGTCCATGAAGCTTAGCCCGCACTTGAACCGTTTCAGCGACTGGGAGAGCGGGATATTTGTAATCGAACTCCTCGAGGTATTCCGACGATGGGTTTGGATCTTCTTCCGGGTGGAAACTGAGTGGATTAGAAATTCATCTACGGGGCTGGGCATCGACGACATTCTGTTGGGCAACTACCAAGGCAAGCTGGACGATGAGGATTAAGTGTCAGCCGTCGTCGTGGCCAAGGTTCCTCTCAGGGATCTCAGGGACCCCGAAGATACACAGGACCATCGAGCGTCGCTCTTTGCGGCAATACAACAGGATATGATTTGGCGTTGGATGGGCTACACAAAAGCACAAAAGCATATAGACCGACCGGAGCCGTAACGCAATGGTGTTTGCTGCCCGAGCGTTGGTGTATAACACACACTGCAAGTTTTAGCATTTGGAGTCTTTCCTGGGGTGCATTAGCCGTCCATAACATAATACATTGTTTTCTTAGTTCAATACTTGTGGTATACTGCAGGCGCGGGTGGAGTCAGGATCGGGCGACACAGTTCACTCGTGGGAAACAAAGTAAGGCCACTAACATCCTTTGCAGGTTTTGCACAATGGACAATGTGCGTTGAGGCCACCGGACGCTCCGTTTTAAGCAACATCAAGCTTGGTTGGACCCTGTCATCTTCTTCTTCCGGACCATTCAATGCACATGTTGGCAACGATGGCGGTGCCTGTTTGCTTGGGTTCCCGTCGTTTTCCCGCTTGCGGATCTGAGACATTCGTAGCATTATCTCGCCGCCTACAGAGTATTGTTCTCTCCCTCCCCTCTCTACGAGTACCGCCCACTCTTGCACAAGCATTTGCAGCATTCCAGAGCAGCATCACCAGTCATGTACCTGTGTCATCGATGAGGCTTGCTTAGCCAATCCGGATGTGAGAAAATGCGACAAGCCCACGCGGCGCGCCGGGTTTCGGATTGGCTAGGCGACGAGCCATGTACCATGATTGGTACTTGGGCTGTCGACTGGAATTCTGGCCCCATGTCTCACTTTTTCGTTTTCTTCTATCTCGCCAGTAATCCTTCGCCAGACTGTGAGCTGTTCTCCATCAGCACCCGTTTTAACCACGGGCCGCATCCAGCGGTATCGGGCTTTCCGCAACCGGATAGCGGGTGGCTGAAGACAGAAGCTGGTGGCGTTGGCTGCCTGGTGGGGAATGCCTGCTATGGGCATGATTATCACGAGCTTGCGTGTGCGAGTAAGACGATTGCAGACGTTGAAATGGCAACTTCCACGCTTTATGGAGCGATGTCCAATCCAAATCGGCATAAAAACAATGGAGAGCTGAATGGCGTGCGAGTCAGTGGAAGAAAATCGAGCCTGAGCCTGGCCCCGTAAGCGCGAGCTGCCGGAAGCTACAGCTTACACGCTGCCAAAAAAGTCATATCTGTCGTGCATCATCGCCTCTTGAGTGCTTGCCTCTTGTGTTCCGTCAACCGTTGCGCTACCTCGTAGTGAGGCATCTGCTTGTCTCTGCGAGGTTTCACTTGACCACATCCCCACACAAATCTCTTCTTCAGCACTGCCCTCCAGAAAGAGCAGTTGGATTTTGATCCAATACTTTCTTTTTTCTCTTTTGCAAGTCTTGCTTTGGTGTCTGCCGGCCTGGCCACTGAGCTTCGTGCTCTATGTTTTGTACTGGTCATATAGATTCCAGCTGCGGCAGCATTCAAGATTTGTCTGCTTGCCACCGACAACAGCAAACTTCTTGAAGACCTCTTGTTTGCGTTTGATGGGCCACCCGGCCTTTCGGCCATTCAACTTCCAAGATGGACCGATATAATCAAGTTGCTAATATGGAATTCAAGCCAGTGCAGCCCGACGTGCCCCCTCCTAGCATCTACAATCATCATCGCCCATTGAGAAGACATGAAATCGTCAACATGTACTCACGGAAACCTTTACCAGCCATTCCACCAAAGTCATGCCTCCGCAACAGAGCCGGCCATGGAAGATCATGTAGCGACAGCGTCGCCCGGCAATCACCGATACACCCGGAATCTTCTCAGGCTCGTCAGCCTGCGCGGTGGTCACTAAATCCACGGCAAGCGTCAAGCTTGCAGACACTCAAGAGCAGCCCTTCTGCGACACCAAGATCGCTGCCGTCGCTGCCGAAATCTTCCAGTCTGTCTTCTATGCCCCAAGCTAGCCGCCAAGTCAGCAGCCACCGGTCCTTTCAAAAGGTACACCAGCTGGTTGGCCACGATTTAAATATCATGGAGGATGTAGACAGATGCCAGCACACCTGCACATATGAGCCAGTGCGGCAGTCCGGTGACTACCCCTTCCTGGACGATTACTGGGCTAGTAGCCGTACCGGATCCGACTCGGATGGCGCACATCTTCACTCTGAGGACGGTGATCTGCCCCTCATTGAGGAAACCGACGAGGCCGCTTCAAGCAGAGGATCATCCTGGGTACCGAGTACACCTGTTGCGGCACCAGAGCCGCTAAACATATGGTGCAAGGGTAGTACGGAGAGCGAAGACTCTGTGAGGAGCTATTCAAGCTCTCTGCACAGCTCGGTCCGCAATTTTAGCCTCCATACAAGCTCTCCGAAGCGATGGGATCCGGCATATGGCCAATTTACTGACCACAAAGCTGCTGGAGCGTACCACAGGATTGCCTCGGAGCTAGCCGGCACTTTACCCCAGCAGCACACACAGCAGCTTCAGACGATCATGGACAAAGGCGACTGCGAGTCAGCCGTAGCAACAATGGACTCGCCACCAGCCAAGAGCAATAAGAAGTCATGGACAACGGGCCGTATTCGCCTGTCTGGGGCAGCGGCGTTTGCCCGTCTTTGGGATACCAGTACATCTCCAGAAACAAAGACCGGCCCGGTGGCACCTGTGCAACGAAACACGCTTAAGAAGCCTGCTCCTGTACGGTCCAAGGCCACGGCTCTATCACCAGATGTGGTTCCAACGGCTGCCACTTTGAGGGCAATCCCATCGAGCGAGCAATGGCCTATTGTGGAGCAGTTGGCCATTAAAGAATCTCCTTCCAAGGCAAAGTTGCACGAGTCTTCCTCCAAGAAAACGAGAAAAGGAAGGTCATGTGTTGGAGAGCCTCCATCGAATCAGGCACATGAAAGAAATTTCCCTCTACAAGAGCCAAGGTTGCAAGAAAGACAGCCCACTATACCTTTTATACAGGAACCTACATCCGCAAAGACGCTTAACGAAGTTGCGCCAAAAGCCATGACGCAACGGAAGTTTTTGGTGCAGCCTCATCCAATCAGTAGGCCCCTGCAGGACTTTTCTATAATGTTACGCGAGTCCCCGATGGAGAGACCACTGCAGGGTAAGCCGGAGCCGTCACTGCGGGAGGATTCGTCCAAGTCTGCTTTGGAGTGGAAGCATTCCCTGCCAGGGTCTGCGAGTAAGACGACACTGGAGAGGAAACCATCTGTGGGGAGGGGGTCGGACAAGAAGGCAGTGGTGGCTGCGGCGGCGGCGGCAAGAGACCCATCGCTTACGATAGACACAAAGGCCGCTATTGCAGCCTCGACGTCAAGGAAGTCTCTGGAATTGAAAAAGTCGCCTGCGAGACAACACCTCCGTCCCAGGAGCCTGTCGGCATCATCATCACGGGCTCCGACGCCATTTCCGAAGAAGGAAGAGACGATATCGTGTGGAATTCTTTGTAGTGCATTTGATAGCGACACAGAGGAGGATGAAGAGGATGAAGACGTGGAAGAGGATGAAGATGACGACACGGGTTCTTTCCGGTGGTTTTCGCACAGTGTGCAAGATGACGATGAGGATGAGTGGCCGCGTGTACGGTGGGCAAGGCGAATGGAGCCGCCGGAGAAGGAAGCAAGGCACATTTCCAAGACAAGCGGCCAGATGAAGGAGCTCATTACGAATGCGAGAGAAAAGGCTCTTATGTCGCCTGCGGAGAAGAGGAGGGAAGAGCTGAGGAGGTCGATCAAGGTGTTGCGCCCACTGTAAAGTAGGAAAACGAGATGTGCGAGGATATGGGTGGGAGTCAGCGAAAGATGCATTAATCAGAAGCGTTCATTTCTGAAAATTGGTATATTTACTATTTACTAGGTAAAGGAGGGTAGAGTATAATGGAAGATTGTTTTCATTTGTTGAAGAAGACTGTGATTTTGAGGCGTGCAGTTGTGAGTGATGGAGTGAGTGGGTACGATTGACGGTGCAGGGGTGCAGGTGCTAATTACACGTCGTGACCATGTTGTATCACATGTAACAGTCTGTAAAGTAAGGGCTGTGGCATGGAGGTTTGGGGTGCGGCTGCAATTGCATAATTTCACGACGTAAAGCTATAATGCAATGCTGGTGTAAGTGGTGATGCATAGGCACGCGCCCAGGTCCGTCGGGGGGTGGTGCCGGACACCGGCGGCAGGCGATTCCACATGCGAAATGGAAGATGCGGTGGCGGGGATGGGTGTACACGTGAATGTACTCGTGCTAGCTGGGCTGCAGTTAGCTGGAATTTAGGTAGTTTTGGCAATTTATATAATTAATAAGCTACATGACGGACTTTATAATAGGTTAGTGGGCATGAGCTACGAGTATCATGTGTTGGATTAGAGGATGTAGGTACATGGTCAACGTTATGAAGTACTGCAAGGCGACGCCCCGCCTTGGTTCCTGAGGCGTGCTCGGCTAGCAGCTTTTACGTACCGTTGTTGGAGGCTGCTTACCTAGTAGCACTAAGTTGCAGTAGTAATACCCGTGGAGCTGAATAACGAAACGCCCACTTCGCAAGGCACCGTACTCGCAGCGCCGTTTGACTTCTTACACCATTCACATCATCTCTTACACACCACACCCACTTGCATATCTACCCCAAGCCAAGTTTCTGCAGGGCTTATCCGGGGTCTCCTTTCTCCCAATTCGGCCAATCAGTTACTCTTTTTATTGAATTTCTTTTTAGTCATTTTTACTCTCCCGTACTCACACACCCAGTCAGTCTGATAGAACCCGGCCTTGTTTTACACACCCCGACGTCGGCCTACCTCGGAACATCACCAAACGCAAGCCGGTGCGTGCTATTCTAGGATACCATTCCATCCAAAGGTGTCGGTCCGTCTCTCGTTCTCCTCCTTTGGCTCGGCTCCGAGAACCCAGTATGGTACAGACGAGACTGCAGACCCATCAATCCGATATTGTACCCCAGATTGTACCGGACCCTGTTGCGGAAGAGCAAAACGGCTACGACACCACCACCACCCCCCCCACCGACGAAGCCGAGGCTGCCGCAGACGTCATCACCGACAGCGTCATCACCGCCAACGACGACGCCGACTTGCAAGAATCGCAAGACGGTGCTGTTGTAGAAGACTTTGACGACGCTCTAGAGTTTGCTTCGGCGTATTATGATGCCGATGCCATGGCTGTGCTGAATCCATTCGCAAAGGTATGTGGTGTCGTCGTCTCTTATTCGTTCTGCCTTTTACATTGTGTTTTGAGCGTGTAAGCCGAGCATCTGTGCCTTTACTAGAATGGCCACATTGCCGCCTCACCTTGGTCCAAGGGAAGCTCTTATGGGCCATATTTGCATGCATCTTATATGCAGCATCTACAGACTCTCCTAGCATCTTCATCTACTTCTCCCCATAAACGCCTCCTGTCCCCAACTCCCTTCTCCACCACACGCCTCTCTCCACATCCATCCCATCACACCCATCACTACCGCCCCGCGTTGTCGTCGTCGAGCTCCGTCCCATCTCGCATATGCTACCGGCGCGCCTGGAGCTCACCGATCCCGGGGGTGCTTGTCTGCTTGGTTTCCTATTACGTCTTCCCCAGATTTATTTATTCTTTCCTTCCTCCACTGTCCGTTATATCCTGTTGAACCCATAACGCCCCTCCTTGCTCCAATGCTCTCATAGACATCGTAATGCTCAGGGCTCACCTCTTCCGCCAGGCCGCCATCAACCGTCTGCGTGCTTACAAGCCGCCAGCTTTCCCGCTATGGGATAAGCTTCCGCTACGTAAGCGCGCCGCCGTCTTGATCCTTCTGTACGCCGACCGCTTGGGCGACTTGCGTGTCGTCATTACTATGCGCGCTGCCAGTCTGCGCAGCTTCTCCGGTCATGCTGCGCTGCCTGGTGGCAAAGCTGACACCAAAGAAGAGACACCATGCAAGTCAAATCATCCCTCTTGCATCTCACTAAGCTAAAGCCACTAACACCTTCGATAGATCAAATAGCCCGCAGAGAAGCGTTTGAAGAAATCGGCCTTCCCCTTGACGACCTCCGCTTCCCCAAGCCGTTTCGCATCGAAAACCTCTGCAATCTGCCTCCCGTCATGGCCCGAACCCATCTCGTAGTAACCCCATGCGTGGCCTTTTTACACGCCGACGAGCCCCCGCGGCCCGGTGCTCCCATTCCCACAGTAGAAGATACGCTGATGCCGCGCCTCGACGCCCGCGAAGTCGCAGCCGTCTTTACAGCACCCTTTTACAACTTTCTCAAAGCTGCTGACCTACCGCCGCAGCCGGGCCACACGCTCCCGCCAGGCCACTGGTACGACGGCGCCTGGATCCAATGGAAAGACTTGCCTTGGCGTGTGCACAACTTTTACGTCCCTGTGAACAACCAACACGTATCCAAGCCGTCGCGGCGACGAGAGAGCGCTCAGGGCAACTTGGCGGATACGCTCGAGGAGCAGCAGGAGTTTGAGGGCCGGTTCAAGGTCTGGGGCATGACAGGACGAGTGCTGGTGGATGCGGCGCGGATAGCGTTTGGCGAGACGCCTGAGATTGAGCATAATTTGACGTATGGCGACTTGGATATTATTAATGTGGCGGATTTGGATGGGGTCTTTCGAGATGTGGTTGATGGTGAGCCGTCCAAGATGTGATGATGTTGTCCGGGAGAGGGCAAGATACGAGTTTATTGATGCTTTTCTTAAGGACAGGAGTTGTTGGATTGTTTTATTTACATATACTACATATACTCACAGACAAGATACGATATTTATGACGGGGGAATAACACATAGAATAGTTGGGATATTTTAAAAAAATCTCGAGTCCATTTCAATTTTACGCCTATGTAAAACGCCCCTAGACGCTGGTGCAGTAAGAAGTTTAGGAAGAAAAACCACTAATGACAGGCATTATCCTTGGTCGCACTTGTAGTCTGTCCAAAGAGGAGATAGCCAATAAACGCGCCCAGCGTAACAGCAAGCATGACCCAACCATTGTACGTCATGAAAATGAGCCTTGTTGATGTGAGTGAAATCCTCTCAAACTAAACTTGTAATAGAGAGAAAAGGGAAAAGAAAAAAGAAGGGAAAAAAGGAACTTACATAATCATAAAGGCGTAAAATGTCTGCACAGCGTACAGAATCGACTTGACGACATGGCCGCGCTGCGTGACTTCAGGCCGGGATTGTCCTGGGCGGAGGAAGGGAGTTGATTCAGTAACGGCGGGGTCTTAACGAGGCGAAAAACAAAGAGGGAGAGCCAGCGTGAGCCAAATTTGTAGACTTTATTGTAGTTTTGGATTGGTTTGGGGAATAATGATGCAGGCTTTTTTGGGACGTATATATATATATATATAAGGGTGATACTTACTCGGTAACGAATCTAGCTTCCCATCTACAAAGGCCTCGTAAGAGCGCGAGACGGATCGCAGAGCCTCGTAGCCGATTCCGATAAAGACGACGGCAATGAGCGAGACGACGAGGCTGAGGGTGGAGCGGACGTGCCATTGGGGGAAGACGATGCAGAGGTTTGTGGTGTCCCAGGTGAAGAGCATCTAGCGGTTTTATGCGTTAGTTGCGCTGGCCTTTTCCCAGTAAGGGAGTCTGATGTTGGATGCTTCTTCTTACGCTCATGCTGCACATGTCCTTGTCCATGCCGCCGTGGTGGCCTCCGTCGTGGGGAGGATCCATGGCCATGTGCTGGGAGTGATCCATGGTGGCGTGAGATATTGTAATGTTTGTAGATGAGATGAACGAAGGGATGGGCAAACCGAGATGGGAAATGTCAAACAAAGTGATGTATATAAGTTGCAAGCTGCTTGAATAAACTTGCTCAAAGGTGCGCTTGCGTAACCTGTTTGGATGGTTCACTTGTTATATGTAAAGGGCACAGGGTGGCGGGTGTCACGTTGACAGTCACGTCAGTGTTTCCGAGTGGCCGCGCCGCGCGTGGTATAGCGTGAGGTGAGCCGACCCCTGTACGTACCTGGACGCCGTTGGCCGTTGCCTGCTACTACGAAAATGGATTCGGCCATGAGCACCGCCGCTTTAGCGCCTGTGCTGGCCTGAGCATGCTATGCCATTTTCGGCACTGAACTTGAGCCACGGGGTGCTTTATGCATCTACATAAATATAATGCATCGCTATGCATATTATGCATAGTGGTTTAATGAGCGCCGCTTTAAACGGAGCCGTTGACTTTGCCAGGAAGTAAATTATCGCACTTCCTTTCTATAATTATTGAACTGTCTGTTTTTAGCCCCTGGGCTGTTTTCGGCCGCGTAGCCGGTAAGACCATGGCGATATTGGCTGGCACTAGTTTTACAGAGCGCCGCGCGGATTTTATTACCCATGACGTGCATGCTAAGGCACCTTCGTTAGCAGCTCATTTACATATGCCATTACCCCATTCCGTGCCATTCTTTGTTCTTATAGGAGTTCTAGGGAGGGCGAAACGCTCGAACTTTGATGTGCCATGGTTTTGTCAAAGGGAATACTCTAACTAATGACAGGAGGCATGGAGAGGAAGGTGATGAAGGGCGGCACACGTAATGTGGTGTGCACACTCATACACAACAACGATAGTGTGGCTTCGTACAAATAGTAAGGTCCTATTCTATGTATAACCCTCACTACCAGTAACCTTATCTGCCTCACAAAGGCTACACGAACAGTGAAAATCCCAAAAGGAGAACAGGAATTTGCGTCGCTCTTTTAGCGCCATTCCCGGGCGCCCGAGGTAGGATATCACAATCTCTGCCTCGGCTGCGATCGTCAGACGAACAAAAAAAAAAAAAAAAACCCTTCTAAGCGCCCATCGTGTTTACCCGCAAAGACGTCCTCATGCGGCCAGCCAACTATATCACACTCTTTAACCGAGTTGCTAGACTGCCTATTATGGGAACCAGGCGAGCTCTAGAGTTATGGCGTCTCGCTGTGTGCGCTTCTCCCAAAGTTGACAGTGTAAGCAGCAGACCACTGACCCTCCGCGGTGAAGGGCTTGCTGGCATCTATGTAACTCTTTTGGCTGGCGACGCTCGCAGTGGTCCAGGCCAAATTTATCCAACTGTACCACCGACCCTGTGTACCAGGACAGGGCTTAGAATCGATCTATACGATCCACAAGTTCTGGATGTCTGGGAACCTGTCGCTGTTAACAAAGGCGCGAAAAGCCCGTACATCTATTGTTTGCGCTAGAAAGGCTTCCTTTGCCTGTGGCGACTTGTTAACTGCAGAACCAGACTGCAAAACCGGCGTTTCTACAAGTTCCATTGCCAACGACAACGTCTGGCTCAGAAGGGCTGAGATTTCACCATGAGCGCGTTAAGCACTTAATTCCTTATTGCCGCATAAGAGAGACCTCACAGTTCAGGTATGCTGCTTTGTATACCGGCGAACGAGCTCTTAAGGCGTTGTTGCTTTATTCAACATGAAAACAGTAAAGCAAACTATTGTGCTCCCTAAGAGCTCTAGAGTGGGGAGCGTGTAAGTGGTGCAGGGTAAGCAGGCCATCTCCAACAACCTTACTCATCTTATATTATATCATTCTGCGGGCTAATAACGACATCGTTAAGTCGTAGATTACGCGCAGATTGATAGAAATCTTGTTTCTTTCTATATGAGCGGCTATATCCCGATATTGTGATCGGTATCTTGCCCTCGTTTCGGGCCGTCTTGTTGCTCATGCTCATACTTGTGCTCGAAACTGACGCGAGTGATTTTACGCTGTTTGTCGCCTAACCGCGCCTCGGACGCGAAGTATCGATCCGGCAGGTTTTTAGTTTTTATTTATTTATTATTTACTTTTATTTTTGACATGGTAGAGGTACGCCGTCGCATTTGGATTCCGTCGGAAGTTTTTGTCGACCCACTGTGTTTGGGCGATTACAGTAGTGCCGGCTATCGGCTGAGAGAACCCGCATTTAGCCGCGCGCCATCCCAGCGTTCTAGCCCACTGCTCTCCACATCGTTAGCGGTGCGTTTCGACAGACTGCCATGGGAGGAAACGTTTGCTTATCACAGCCAGAAACGCCTACTCTATTTTCTATCCAGGTACGAGAGGCACCAGGCGCGCATAGCATAACTTAGATTTTTTTCGTTGGCAAGAAAACATGTAATTACCTTGCTTTGTGATGCCTAATGCCTAGAAAACACTAGATATTTAAGCTTAGAGGGTACTAAACTTTCTTACGAGCTTCGAATGGCTTTAAACCTCTATTTAACTGCTGTCGTCACTATACACCTACTCTTACCAATTGCAGTAAATTCTCAACGTAAACAGATAACAAATGCAATATCATGGCCATGAGTGGTCTTCTTCAGACCAAACTCTGCATAAAAGAGATTGCGTCCTACGCTACATTGGGGGTGAGTTGAATATCACTACTGTACTGCAGCCGTATCAATGTCGCTTGCTTGGGTGAAATGTCTGGACGTCTTCGACGCTCTAGTTGCGGGTGGATTAATCGCCCAATCAAAATGCATCGAGACAAGCTCGCCTTGTGCAAGGATCTATCCGGAGCCTGATTTCAATTCCCGCAAGCCGTCACCACGAGAGAGAGAGAGAGAAATGCACGCAGACAAGGCTGAGTGCTGACCTCTGCGGGTCTCCACTGGTCGAGCGCATGATATTATGATGAGTAGAGAGTTGCATGGCTTCTTTTCCTGCCCCAAGAAGGTTACAGGATATGCCTATATTTGACCAAGAGAGCAGCCCAGTGTAGCCTGATGCTGTTCTTCGCAGCTGGCCACTGCGGTTTAAAACCAGTGGTATACAAGTATGCGCAAGGAACGCCGGGCACTAATCAAGCCATACAACGCGCATCAGCCCATGCCACTAACAAGCCTGGACCGTGGCGCTGGACGATTACCAGATGTACTGTTCCGCGTCTCCACACAGCCTAATGGTGCACATGGTGCCCAGCCAATATTGTTAACACCATCTGCAGTAGCTCGTACGTGGTAATGCAAAGGGGGGGCTTTTTGCCCATAAACTCAAAAGGGTGTCTGCCTGAAGATCGGCCTTGATTACTGTGCACTAATTTCTCACGTCACTCGTGGCGAATGACGATGCGTGTTTAAACCACACTTGTACGGGCTTTCCCGGAATCAGGTAGTAAGCGGTTGTTCAGGTTGCCAGCGAACCTTGGCCAAATCAGCAAGATCTAGCCTTGCCCCCTAGATGGCCGTTCTCAACGGAAGAAAAAACAACTCCCACATTGCCTTCCCGAGCATAATTGAGCGTCGTGGCGAACGCGAGCAGCGAACAGAGCCTGAGGGGTGTCGTTATTGGCAGCCTTGCATCCCATGAGATACGAGTAGGCAGCCTCTTTTGCCCTGACGCAATGCTATTACAAATTACAAGCCCCAAAACGGCTACGTTGCAGTTTCAAGTATTTCTTTTTAGCCAAGTTGGAACTTAGGCGGCCTATAAGCTACATTAACAGCTTTGATACGCTAACTGGCCAGAGCCTTCCTGAAAAGCCAGCAAAAACAGCTCTGATACCAAAAGAGCGGCGTATCAGTCATAGCCGTCCTGATGGAAGGTGCGGCTTCTATCTTCAGCTACGAATCTTGAAGCCCCAGCTGTCCATCATGCCCAAAAGCGCAGCGAGTCAGGAACGGGACGCCCAAGAGGTTTGTTCACCCCCAGTCATCGTCGATGTCACCATGTCCGACAGTTGCCCGCGTACAAAACTGACCCTGGCAGTCCAACTGGACGAATGCCAAAGACCATCTCGGTAAGATGCCAATCTTTCACCGCGTGGTGATATTAATTTCCCGTGATTGCAAGGCCAATGGGATGATTGACTCTCCTGCAGCTTGTGACCAGTGTCGAATCAAGAAGATCCGGTGTGACAAGGGCCGTCCACAATGCTCCAACTGCACTCGCATTGGCTTGTATTGCGAGTGGTCTGGTCAAGGCAAGAAACCGAGCCAAACTGTGCTGCTGTGAGCCCTGCACTCCAAATATTTTGTTTCCCAGCCTACCCTTCTCTTGTTGCAAGCTGACATGGAGCGCTGCGTAGAAATCAGTCGATTACAACCATTATAGATCGGCTCGAGCACATTGAAAGTCGAATTTCCGGTATACAGAGGCATCTACAGCAGAAGCAAGTGGGCTCCAGGTATGTATGCCGATGAACTTGCTCCACTTCGAACAGCGGAAGTTGGACAACAGAAAAGAAGTAACAAAACCCGAGACTGACTAGGATACTCCGTCGGTAGCTCTTCGTCGCGCTTCGTCGCACAGGATACGAATGAAGGCACACACAAGGTTATTCTTGCGCATCACGTCGTTCGTGGCCCACATGGCTATGAACGGCATTTCGGGCCTACGTCATTAATGTCTTTGCTTCACAATTCTGATAGCCTCGCACTGGGTCTACCGGAGCAGACCGAGGATCTGTCAGGCACTACATCGCCGGGTCCAATTACAATGGCGCGCGAGAAGATCCAGCGACTCGTCACTAGCCGGCCGGCTGCTTGTGACCTGGGCGATACCTCCTCAATCAAAGGGCCGTCAATACTTATCCTGGTCGCCATGCTCGATTTTTATTTCGACTTGTGCAACCCTCACCTACCCATATTCACAAGGAACGGTTTCCAGCGCCTACTACACGGAGACGGCAAGGCCGATGCTACACACACCAGGGCCTTTGCTATTTGCGCCAATAGCTTGGTCCTTCTTACTCTTACCACCAAGGCTCTCCGTGGGCAAGCCATCGTTTCTCCAGGCTCGAAGGGGACGACTATTGACAGCGAGCTTATCCAGTCCTTTGTGGAAAATGCTAATAGAAGCATTGGACAGGCCGATCAGCTCCTCCAGCCGCGCCTGATCAACGTCCAAGCACTGTTATCCTTGGTAAGCATTGAGGCATACATTCCTGAGCATGGACGCTACGAGTTTCGTGCTGACCCGCAATGCCATAGTGTGCAGTAGCCCAAACTTGCCTATCTGAAGACGTGTTTAGTCTCGCACTGGCGCTAGCTGGTCAAGTAGCCAAGTCCATGGGCCTGTACCAGTCCCAAGAATGGGGCACCAAACTAAGTCCGCAAGATACCGAGGAGAGACAGAACGTCCTTTACTGCCTATACTGCCTTGACAAAGCCGTCTGCTGGAATCAAGGCTGGCCACCTAGCATTACTTATGTCACCAGCGGCTGGATGGGCTCCACGGCTGTCGAACCTCGCGTTGGCACATATATGAGAGCCAAGTTTGCTCTTTGTCAGATCGAAGAGGACCTCTACTCATCTCTCTATTCTTCTGGGCTTGCGGCACTCCGCTCCGATGACCCTATAGCCGGACACAACATACAGACATTTCAAGTGAAATTCTCCAACTGGAGAAAAGTTTTTGCGCTAGACAAAGAACAGGAGCCGGAGCAAGATAGGTCATATATAGAATGCTCACGCTTGGATCTAGAGATATGCTACCACCTAGCACGAATGCAGCTGCTGTCACCATTTGCAGAAACAGTGGATATATGCTTCGCTTTGCTCGAGGACGCACGAAAATGCCTGAAATTCTTGCAGAATTTGTGGGACATTGCACCTGATGAGGGATGCTATGCTAGCTTCATAAGGTATGGGAATGGCTTTTCTGCTCACTATGGGCGGCCCGTTTTCGCGTCATTGGGCTAAATTGTTGACGAATTGAAACGCAATAGACTGATTTCGGCTCTCCCTACAACAGTTATTTGCCGGCTAGCAGCGCAATCCATGGGATCACAGAGCTCTGGAGACGATTTGGCCTTGCTGAGCTTCTTGAGCCGGTCTCTGCATGCTGTATCGTCCCTCTTCGCCACGAACGACTCGTACATGGCCAAACTCTCCATATTTGTGGACATAATGCTCTCCTTTGCCCAAAGCCGTCGAATCATACAGCAGACTAATGCTTCCCAATACACCCTCATGGAAGCGTCTCACCAAAAACCACCGACATCTAGTCAACCGGTCTATCAGAATCAACCTGGAACCGGCTCAGGGCCGCTGGAGTTTTTTGCTACCGACCCAAGTAGGGACTTGCACTATGAAGCCCAAGCACTTGACACAACTGGAGATATAGATTCATTAATGGCTTTATGGAGCAGCGAGATGAGCTCATCGTCGATGATGCCTGTGGATACAATGCTGGATGAAGGAATGGGCAGAGAACAGAGATGGGAATAGCATTAGAATAGACGATAAAGTTTGCATTGATAAAATGAGCCAACAAATGGTAGAGCAAGGCCGCAGCTGTTGTGCTAAGCATTCACTCGAGGAATAAATTAGTCTCTGTTCCCTTCTGTCTCATCTCCGGCTAATGGACCCCGTTTGTAGTTGCCGCATTCGAATTGCCGCCCATGGCCGCAAACATTGTTCTGGCAGCCTTGGGAAGCATCCCCGCATTGCTACCTGTTTTAATCTCCAGCATCTCGTTTGCCCACTCGCAAATGGCATTTGCCAGCCCCTTGACATCTTCCTCGGTATTGGCGGCCTTAAAGACGAGACGCACGCGGCTGGTGCCTTTGGGTACGACGGGCGGGTCGATGGGAATCACAGAGTAACTGAGCAGCTGGAGGTGCATGGATAAGAAATAGTTGTGGCGAGCTTCGGTTATGACGGGGACGATTTGGGTCTGGAATGGGCGAGATTCCCAGTCGTCGGCGAGGGGGATGCGGATGATTCCCGCCAAATTGGCCTCCTCCCAGGTAGGATGCCCGGTAATAGTTTGGAAAAAGAGCTTCAGCCGATCCTGGAGCTGCTGTTGAGCCGGGGCAGTTTTCTTCTCCCTTAGCAGCTTGTAGCCAGACCGGATGGCGGCGAGGGTTGGGTACGACGGTGCCGCCGTAAAGAACAGCGGCCTTGCATGGTTGACTAGCATGGTCCTTACCGTAAGATTAGACAAGATGACGCCTCCGGATGATGCCAGCGCTTTGGAATAGGTATGGAGCCGAATGGCAACGTCGTTTTGCAAGCCGAGCATGCCGACTAGTCCGACACCACATTCACCCACAATGCCAGTGCTGTGGGCTTCATCCACAATCAGCTGGGCATTGCCTTTAGGAAACAGCTCCTTGACCACCTCAACCATCTCTTTGAGTGGACAGACGTCGCCGTCCATGCTGTAGATGGTCTCGATGGAAACGATGACGCAGCGCTGGCCTCGCTCAATCATGGGCTGCGAAGAGCGCACGGCTTCGAGCGTGTCGCGGAACGACTCGACATCGTTGTGCCGAAACGAGGTTCTGCAGAGGGCGGCACTTCGTGCCATGCCCTCGTGAACACTGGCGTGGACCAGCTCGTCGTAGACAATGGCATCGCCAGGCTGCGGGATCGTTGAGAAGATGGCACAGTTACCCTCAAAGCCCGAGTTGACAATCAAAGCCGACTCGGCCCCATGGAACGCCGCCACCTCCTTCTCGATTGTCTCGATATAGTCGTTGTTTCCGTCAAGAAGACGGGAGCCTGTACTACCCAAGCTGAAGTTTGGCTGGCGGGCAAGCTCCTCGAGAAACTCGGCACGGAGAAGACCGCTAGAGCCCAGGGAGATGAAATCGTTGGACGAAAAGTCGATTTGGTTCTGGCGCTTACGCAGCGTTATGAGATTGTGCTCGGCGCGGCGGGTGTCCAACGCCTTCTCAAGGTTCTGATAGAAGATGGGCGCGTCCTTCATGCGAGGGCCACGGAGCTCCTGGGCCTGAAACCACTCGACCAAATGCGGTGCTATGGTTGCCATGACTACAGTCGCTGACTTGGGCCTGAATGCGGTTTCAATTCTGCTGCAGCCCGAGTGAATAATGGAACGGACCAATTGCGAGAACAAGGTAAGTATCAGTCTTAGAGCCTAACGGCCTCCTCTGCTTGATGGACTGGTGATACCAACGTTTTTATCAAAGATGGCGAGCGATAATCAAATTCATTTCTGTATTGCTACTTAACGGTGCTATGATACATAAATTTCAGACTGTAGCGGAACACGGAATACGGGAAAGGTGCAACGGACTACGGGAAAAGAGAAACTGAGACACAACGCATGTAACAATACGCGATGCACGGGACACGGCGGAAGCATGCAGCAATCTCTCGTGCGAGCCCTGCAGCCTTCTGTTTAGCCAGGTTCTCCATGGAGCCCGGGGTCCGATCCCAACAAAGTGGTGGACATCTCGTAACTTGTTACCTTGAAGTTCTTCAGCCGCGGCGGAGGGTGTGAGTCCGGCACCCCCCTCTGGTCCCGCCCCCACACGCCGCCAGATTCAAGAAACGGAACCTGCGGGTCGCCCGGGCCCCGGACGCCGGGAATCGACCGAACGAGGGGCAACATCGGCATCCGCTCCCCGGGCACCCCCGGCCGCTGGTCCGTAAGAGTCGTTCTGGCCAGCCAGTATTGCAGACGAGCAGGGTCGTCTCTAACTGCCACATTCGAGGCCAGGTTAGCATCATCGTGAGAATCTTTTCTCCAACTGCTCATAGTTCATAGTTCTTCTGGGAAACAGCAAAGATTTGTCGTCGCTCCTGCCGAACCGTAGATGCGTCAACAGACTTAGACTCATAATGCACCTTGGGAGGACAAATACGGCAGGGAACGATAAAGATTGCTTTCTTCTACAAAACAGGTCTGCATAACAAAGCCTGACTATTTGTGCTTTCTGTTACCTAGCATAATCGCGACCACTCTGCCACGCCAACGTGCACTCCTGCATGCGTCTCGCATTCCTGACCTTCAACCGGCGCAAACTCCAATCTGAGCCTCTTCAAGTCACTCCTCATGCTCCTTTCTTTCCGAGCCAAGCGCCCCCCGCGCATTGACAAATTCTGGCGTCAAATTTAACGACTTGGCTCCTCGGTACATTGTGCCGTTCGCATGGTCCCAAAACGTAAACCAGAGCGCATAATTTGACTGCAAATATTAGCAATGCGTATGTACGTACGCGTACTATTGTGTACGCTCAGTTACTTTGCAGCGCTAACCTTGATACCCCATGGCTGGTGATGCACTGTGTGGTAGATGATGTCACTGCCAGTGACTCTGCCTAGCAAGATGATTGGATCCCAGGGAAATCGGTAACCCGAATGGTCGTCTAGAGTCTTTAAAACACTGAGACCGAAAACAACTATGCGCTCCCATGGTGTCAGGCCCACGAGTAGGCAGGTCAAGCCGGGCCCAATGGCGTCCAGCAGCAGGGACTCGAACGGGTGCACGTAGTTGGCCGCATACGACATTGGCGACACCAAAAGGTGATGCCAGATGTGGATTCGCCCTGAAAGCACGATTACTACAATAATTCAAATTTAGTACTTCCGCCTGAGAACTCACGATACAAAAATTTCATGTGTAGCCCGAGATGGACCCAGTACTGCCATGTGTCGTAGATAAAGAGGGCGACGAGAACCCGTGCTAAAACGAGAGCAGCATAGACGAGCCATGTCAGCGCAGGCGACTGCATCAAAATTTTACTCTCGTCAACCGCTTGCATAGCCGCCTGAGTGATCCCTAGAGGATCGCTAATTCGCTGCCACCTCACCTCTGGCTCCAACGTTAGGTCCAGCCAGCCGAAGAACATCATCATCGAGTGATTGACCAACACGCCGCGAACCACCTCCAGCTTCGAAGCTCTGTTTTTGCTTGATTCTTCAGGCTGTAGAAGCTTATACCTTTGGAACCATCCAAGCGTATCAAATGTCTCGTAAATCAAGGCCACAGTCCAGTAGGTGGCTATCGGCGAGATGACGGAGAACTCCGCGGGACCCCATGTTCGCGGATCCAGGCTCGGCAGATTACGGTACAAAGTGAAAATGAAATCCATATTGTAACGCAGTCTGGTTCGTATCACGCTCCAGATGGACAAAACGAGGGAATATTAAGGGCATAATAGAACACCAGCTGCATAAAGTATTTCAGTCGAGCGATGAAGAGGTAGATCGCTTAGAGGCAAGAGTAAAGCTCGGCCACAGCCAGCCTTATCAGAAGTCTCCGAGAGGATCGTTCATTTCTTCCGCTGCGTAGCCTCATTTCGTGGAAACTGCAACCATGTATGCTGCATATGCACGTTGATGGTGTGTAAGACGGTGACCGGAACCCGCACACCGAACAATTAGCATCACACTGGGCACCACTGCCCAGGGATGAGAGAACACCATATTGGAGCGAAAAGAAGGCGTAATTGGGGGCACTCCTCTATATTTTGACGAAACCTACCATGGTCAAAGAAACAGCTCACCTAGCTAGCTTGACCATTGGGTGCTTTGCATTGTCTACGCATAATCCTACCTCGAAAAGCTGCCCATTGCCATGGCCAACACTACACATTGGAGGTTTGACGACTTCCTTGTGCCTCAAAGTACATCTAATGCGCAACCTACGACGATTTTAGGAGTTTCCGCCTCCACGGCCTCGGTTATTGTGCCCATCGTGATTTACTGGGTCACTTCGGCCTTTTACGAGGCGGCAGAATACTTTGACTGGTTCCCTGCATACCGCACGTATCCGTCTGGTGAAGAGAAACGGCGGAATCTGGTTTCCCGATGGCAAACACTGCGTAGCGTGCTGACTATGCATGTTGTGCAGACTGTTTTTGGCTTTGCGACGATTTATCTGCTGCCGAAGCCCGAAATGGCACCAGCTTGGGATCAAGTCGGAAGCGTAGCGTACTTTGGGCTGGGCCTTAGGAAACACGCCCCAGTGCTGCTGTCTGAAGATCCAGGGCTGCTTTGGATCGCATCATATAGCTTGAGATTGCTATGGCTCAGCTGTCGGCAACTCATTGCCTTTTTCCTTTTCGATACTTGGGCATATTGGGTGCACTATATGGAGCACATGGTCCCCTGGCTCTACCGTACGTATCCCCTACTCTCCGTCTCTCATTTTAGCCGCTTGACTTTTTCATCTCTAAAAAGCCATGGTGCAGAATTCCCTTTTTTTTTTTTTTAGGATGCTCACTAACCTTTTCGCGCTTCTTATCTAGGAAATATTCACTCCGTTCACCATAAGAATTATATACCCTATAGCTTCGCAGCATCATATAACCATCCGGCGGAGGGCTTTTTTAATGACATTCTCGGGTCCTTTCTCTCGGCACTCCTCGTGGGACTCACTGACACCGAATCAACGGTTTTCTTCACAATAGCCACCATCAAAGCCGTAGACGACCACGCAGGCCTTTCGCTGCCGTATAATCCATTGGGTATGTGGGGCCGATTATTTGGCAATGGAATGGTTCACCACAACATTCATCACCAGGTCTGGGGCCTTAAGGTAGGTTTCGCAAATCTTTCGTGGTACCTTTTATGAGCTTGGCTGATCTGTGGCAGACCAACTATGCTCTTTACTTTACGTTTTGGGACCGTTGGAATAATACCCTGTACGAAGGAAAACGGCGACTTACCGAGGCCAAGGAAAAGCAGCTCGCTGAGTTGGCCAAAATGAAGAAAGAGGATTAAAAATTTTCAAGAGCTGGAATCTGGCATTGACATGTGAGAACCAACTATATAAGGAAGATGAGGATGATAAAATATTTAGAAGCAGAGAGTGGAGAGCTAATCCATAGCCATGGGAAATTGTCCGAATTACAAGCACTTAGAATGCCAAGTCCTCATGCGTTTATCAAATTTAGTGCACTATAGCTAAACGCACCATTGTTCATAGTGACCTGATCTGCTGTGAAGTGTATGGCTGAAATACTGGGAAATGCAAGCCGACACTGAAATACAACAAAACGGATAATATATCGAACAGATTTTGGGTACTACACGAAATAGGTGGTTTAATTTGGCTTTGGTGAAGCGTCATTGCGTGTCTGGTGACACAGTGCGTTCCACGATTGTCTTAGAAAAGGGCCAGACAAAAAGCCCTGAAACCACGGCTAAGGTTGAATCGACGAAACCCCATCCGCGCTTGGGCGATGGTCCCATCATGCTGCTCCAAAGAACAGCAGTCTCGAAATCAGTACAAATAGCAAAATCACCGCAATTAACGCCTGCGATTATGCGTTCTGCCACGACTTCAGCCGATGGGTGTTTCGCACGTAGCTCTTCGGCTGTCCCGCACGTAGACTCAATCGCTTTCGTCAGCTCGGGCTTGTTTAACTGCTCTTTAAAGAATGTTTCTGTGACAATAGTGGCGGGAAAGGCACAGTGAATGCTGTACTTGGAAACCAGGTTGGTGTATATGGCAGCTTCTTGCCTCAAGGTGTCCGCCAAGGCACGTTGAGCGACTTTGGCGGCTGAAGGCGACACGACTGACTGATTAGAGAGTATTCTTGGTAGAAAACGCAGTAGGAGCCAGAAAAAAAAACGAGAATGCTTACGCGTGTATGCAATGTACCCAGGAACATTAGCAAACGCCGCCGCGCTGCATACAAAGACAACTTGTCGAAGCCTTTGCCCAACGAGCGTAGTATAGCTCACACAATCGTCGTCTCTCCATAGGCGCAGAAGCGTGTGAGTCGGATATAAACTAGTAAAGTAGTTTCTCTGCATGCATTGCTCCATGTCTCGCGCCGAGAGGTCTGTGAAGAAGCCCATCTCCGTTGCACATCCTCCAGCGACACAATACATTATATCAGGTAGCTGTGGCTGGCTTTGGAAAACTTGCTGAACCTACGGCACCGACGGCATCAGAAAACAGATGGCTTGCGAAACAGTAGTGCCAAATAAGACAGAAAAGCTGCAGCAAAAAAATCCACTGCGCTGTCCATGAATTTGACTCACCTGTTTCGCATCTGCCAAATCGACGGAGACAGCCCGAATCTCTTGGTCAGGCTTGGCCGCGACTTGGCGCATGCAGGCCGCTGTCTGGTCCAGATGAAATTGATTTCGGCTAAATATGGTAACATTGGCTCCTAGTAGAGTAAAATCGATCGTGAGTTCATGTTGATGCTGTGCTGTGATGGTCATTCACCCACCGCTTGCCGCTAGCTTCATTGCAATTGCTTTGCCAAGACCTGTCGAGCCGCCGGCAACAAAAACCGACTGACAATCGTTAGACAGACTGAAAATCATATTAAAACAAAGTCACCTACCGTTTTCCGCTGAATCTGCTTCATTTCGAATGCATATGCTATCTGCGTCTGCTGGTGGAATTTGTGCCAAGTCCAAAGAGATGGCCCCCTTCCAGCGACGAAGATCATCTTGTGCGCTTCATGGCGGCTATATGTAGATTTCTCAATAAGCCAACTGGATCACTACTAACTGAAGGGGCGAAATTTCTGCAATGCAGGCAGCAGGGTGCAGCGAAACGCAGAATTAGGCAACTGGGTCGGATTCCGGGGGCCGTTGCCCGCCCCTCGGACAGACCAGCAAAAGTAGGTGTAGTGTAAGGTGGTGGTGGGCAAGCCTTTGCTGCTCAGAGACAAGGCTCTAGCTCTGGACCAAAACATCGACTTACTTGGCTCCTGCTGCTGATAATTTTATTAATTTCATCACGTGCAGACTCAGCCTTGGCCTGACCAATGGCGGCCACGTGGCCAGGTGATTGTTGCAAACGCGCGTCTGCTCTTTTTGCATTCGCGACATTGTAACGGACTTGCGTGGACTACTAACGCAGTTCTGCCCCCATCGTCACATCATAGTGCATTCGTCGTGCGCCAACGTTTTTGCAACAGCCAGCGAGCTACCTACCCGTCATGTCATCTCAATCTGGCAAACGACAATTGTTCTACCCAGAGCCCGTTCAAGGGTAGGTGGCACTCCACCGCGAATCACGTTAGCAATGATGCTGCTACTTCTACGGAAAGCAGAATGGGGTCTTCGCTAACGAGTTGTGACCTCAGCCCCGACTTGCCGCTTAATCCTAGTGAGAGAAAAGATCCCAATCCAAGGCTGTATGGCTGGATTCTTGTGATTGCCGCCTTTCTGTAATAAACATGCATACGTCCAAGATGATGACTCTGCTCCTCTGCAACTGACTGACTGTTGCAGCATGGAGTCGTTTGGCTTCGTTCGCAGAGCCGCGTGGGCAAATGCCGGGTTCGGCCGCCTACGAGATATTCGCGAGCACCTCATGGCCATAGAGCCACGCTACGATCCCACCGTGTTCCCTGCTGAACAAGAGGTTCGGGCGGATGAAAAGCGTCCAGGGCTTGTCGACAAAGCATTTGATGCTGTGCCAACGCAACATAAGTCTGCAGTGTCCTCTTACCGCTCACTGTACCTCTCTGGAGACTTGACTCCGTTGGATGTAGCCCGCGCCATCCTGCCTCTGATCCGACGTGACACGGAACCACCAGGCGAACATGCAGTGGCCTTCCTGGAAGTGCAAGCGGATCTCGTACTCAAAGCCGCCGCCGCTTCCACTCTGAGGTACCAAGAAAACCGATCGCTGGGACCATTGGATGGCGTCCCCACGGCGGTCAAGGACGAGTACGACATGGAAGGGTTCAAGACGACTTTCGGATCGCCAAATGACTACGCGACCTTTCGTTTATTCGGCCGTGGATCTGGCCGCAACACCGACAAGAACGTTACGTCTTGGTGCGTGAGAATGGCGGAAGAGGCGGGTGTTGTCATTCTCGGCAAACTTTCTCTCAATGAATTCGGCTTGGGTGGGTAGGCGAATCACGTCAGTAAACAACACAAATATCGTGCTAACTAGTGGCATGAAAGACACGGCCGGTTGCAACGCAATATACGGGACACCGCGGAACCCCTACAATCCAGAATACTACCCTGGTGGGAGCTCGTCGGGTTGTGCCTATGCTGTAGCCACTGGACTTATACCTATCACGCTGGGCAGCGATGGTGGCGGCAGCATCCGCATTCCTGCGTCTTACTGCTCCGTATTTGGTCTCAAGCCAACGCATGGTCGTTTGCCTTTTCTGCCGGGACAGAACCATAGCAACACGGCTAGCGTCAACGGTCCGATGGCAGCAGACGTGCGCTCTCTCGCTGAGCTGTATGACGTGGTCAAAAAGGCACATCCCAGATCTTATTTCCCCATGACTAGACCAGTTTGCTTGGATCTAAGTGATGAAAGGAATGATGGGCAGCCAAAGCTTTTGGGCATTCCCGAAAGGTGGTTTGACGGCGCGGAGCCCGCTGTCCAAAAGCTGTGCCGAGCGATGTTAGACCGTCTAGTACACGAAAGAGGCTACAAGCTGATACCGATCGCCATCCCATTCACGAGTGAGGGTCAAGTGGCCCATTCCATCACTCTTCTAACCGATGCTGCGACCATCGTTCATGACACTACGGGGGTGACGCCGGCGAACCGCATCTTGCTCGCGCTCGGCAGCACGACAACGGCAATGGACTACCAGCTTGCTCAAAAGCTGCGGCATCTCCTCATGCAACACCTTGCATGGCTGTGGCAAGAGCATCCAGGTATGATTATTGTGACACCAACAACGGCAAATGCGGGTTGGCCAATTCGCAGTGAGTCCGAGCTCAGGTATGGTGTCAGTGACGGCGATGAGACCATGAGATCAATGAAGTATGTGTGGTTGGCCAATCTCTGCGGCATTCCCAGCATCACTGTACCTGCAGGCCTTGCGCCTCCTGTCGGATCAGATTGCAAGACAGGCGAAGGGGATATACCTGGTAGCGTGCCGGTCGGGCTGATGGGCATGGGTGAGTGGTGCTCCGAAGAGAGTCTCCTGCGATTCGGCCTCGATGCAGAAGAGGTCGGAGAGTCTGTTCAACGTCGTCCGCCGAACTGGGTGGATGTTCTCGCCATTGCCAAGAGTCTCAAGGGCGCTGAAGCAGGCGGTAACCTGAGCTGAAAGCGTACGGGTTAGCCTTGACCGAGATAGATGGTAACGAGACGAGACGGCATCCTGGCTAGTAACGTTTTTCGACCAGCTGGATACTGCAACGCAGCTTCTGCCGCGTCATATGAATTGGAGGCGCATGCTTGACGTCGTAGTGAACTACCTGTATTGGACAGCATGTCGTATGCCTGCTCTTGCTGCTGCTAGTAATGAGGTGAATATACTAAATAGTTATACTAATAGCCGTAACGTTAGTCGGCGTCATCGTAAACGAATCTAAATATTACTATGCTCATTATCCCGGTATATATATAGTTATGCTAGTAAAATGTCGTGGTTTGCTGGCCAAGCAAACCGTTGATATGGCAGCCACGTGAATACAACCCTCAGCCAATTGAGCACCACGAATTATTGTACCTCGCTCTGCCCCAAGGCACCTGTAACTAAGGCTTTTAGGACCCTACTCGCGCCACGCTCCCAACACTATGGGCACGCTCCCAACACTTTGTGCGAGAGGGATCGGGCACCGGAGTCCGGCGTCCGACCTCCCCATGAAAGGCACCAAAACGTTGGTCTCGTTTCCCATCAGATCTTCGCTCATAACAAGACGTGCAGATCGAGACGGAGCTGATGCGCAGCACGTTTTATTGGGTTTGAAAATACTATCGATTATCTGACGCATTTTCCGCGCTTCAAGTACTGTTTCCAATCGCGGCCATGGCCAGTGTCCAGGAGCGGCCGAGCTCCTCCGCCTCCAAGGCTTATCTAGTCTGTTTCACCGTCCACTCCAACCTCCAACGTAGCGCATCAACATGCGCGAAGCGAGGAGTAAAGCAACGAAGGAAATACTGAGACAAATCCAATTTTAGCGCATCTTCTCCTACCTAGGTCTCACCGAGGCCGCATTTGCATGTGTGGCCGTCACAGCCGCCATTGGCTCAGGAACTGGCCTAGCACTGGTTAACCTCGTCATGGGCAGGCTGATTCAAGCCATTCTGGCATTCACCGCTGGTGCCTCTAGCCCCAATGAGCTCATGCAAGTGGTGAAACAGTACTGCCAGTATCTGGTGTACATTGGCCTCGCCCGGTGGGCGTGCGTCTACATCTATTCTGTCGTGTCGACGTATGTCGCATATCGGGTGGTTCGGAATATACGTCGAGACTTTTTCCGCTCTGCCCTGAGCCAGGACATTGAGTTTTTTGACAAAAATACCAACTCTGTGTCCATGCAGGCCACTACCAATGGCAGCTTGATCCAGTCAGGCGTATCTGAGAAGTTGATGGTTGTCTTCCAGGCTCTGGCTACTTGCGTTGCGGCCTTCATCATTGCCTTTATTATACAGTGGAAGCTAACCTTGATTCTCCTTTTTGTGGCACCACTGATGTTTGTATTGATGGGAACTGTTGCCTCCCTCGAATCCAAGATTGAAACAGAGCAACTTGACTTGTTTGCGCAGGCCGGAACCTTTACCGAGCACGTTCTCGCGACCATCCGCACAGTACACGCGTTTGGGATTCGTCCCAGATTGGTGGCCGATTTCGATGTGTATATTGATAAGGCAAAACAACTCGGAATGAAAAAAGGCCCACTTTATGGCTTTCTCTTCAGCCTCGAGTACTTCATCGTCTATTCAGCCACAGGTCTGGCCTTCTGGCAGGGCATAAAGATGATAGCGAACGGAGAGGTAGATGACCTAGGAACTGTATTTACGTACGTGGTTCTTTGCGTTTCTTTTTGTTGTGGGTTATTCACCTGCACTGACCGATTCTGATTTCAAAGATACAGCGTCATTATGTCCGTTGTTGTTGCTAGCATGACGATAACTGTTGTTGCTCCTTACGTGGTTTCTTTCCAACGAGCTGGCACAGCGGCAGCACAGCTATTTACCATCATTGACCGCACATCTGGCACGAATCCCTTTGAGGAGACCAAGATGGACTCGCCAAAACAGAATGATGTCAGTGAGCTCAAGTTGAATGACGTGACCTTTAATTATCCGTCTCGGCCTGGTCTCAAAGTCTTGGACAGATTCTCTCTACGAATTCCGTCTCGGAAGGTTACAGCTCTAGTCGTAAGTGTTGCTGCTCCAGATGTTGGTTTTTACGATATTTAATGGTCTTTATTAACACGAAAATAATTGCTCAGGGCGCCAGTGGATCTGGAAAAAGTACCATCATCGGCCTCATCGAGAGGTGGTATCGCCCAACATCGGGGGAAATTACGCTGGACGGCATTTCAGTCGAGGAGTTCAATCTGACCTGGCTCCGCACCCACATCCGACTCGTGCAACAGGAGCCAGTACTGTTCAGTGGCACTGTGTTTGCCAATATCGCTCACGGCCTCGTTGGGACCCAATGGGAAGACGCACCTCTCGCCGAGCAACAGCAACGTGTAGAATGGGCTGCCAGGATTGCTTTTGCACATGATTTCATCACGGAGCTGCCTGAATCATACTCGACACAAATTGGCCAGCGTGGGAGTCTTCTTTCGGGTGGACAGAAGCAGCGAATTGCAATTGCCCGCAGCATCATTTCTGACCCTCAGGTTCTGCTTCTTGACGAGCCCACTAGCGCCCTAGACTCTCACGCAGCACGAATCGTCCAAAAGGCCCTCGATAATGTATCTCGTGACAGGACAACTCTGATTATTGCTCACAATCTTTCTACCATTAAGCATGCAGACAACATTGTTGTCGTCGGCAAAGGTTCTGTCATTGAGCAAGGCACGCACGAGTCCTTGGTCGCTGCTGACGGAGTTTATGCGCGGATGGTGGAAGCTCAGACTCTCATTGTAGGTGGGAAAGGGCAGCGTGAGAACTTTGAGTGTTTACGTCCACAAAGTGAGTACGAAGGCGAAAAGGGTGTTGAAGGGGGAGATGCTGTGAAAGGTATTGTCGCGGATACTGAGCATGGCCGTCCCGCTCCTTTGGGAGACCACTATGACTATGCCAAAGCTAGTCGGAAAAATCTTTTTGTGGAGGTCTGCTATATTCTCCGCGAAAATTGGGAGCTGAGGTGGTGTTTTCTAGCTCTTGCTGCCGGATGCTCACTGGGAGGTAGGTTTCCGGTTCCTGAGTCGTTCCGTGTGACTTTCTGCAACCAGCCTAGCACTGACTTGCGACTTATCTGTAGCTGTTGCGCTTCCCGGCCAAGCCATTCTGATGGCCTATATCATGAAAATCTTCAATTTACCTTCAGATGAGATGCAGTCCAGGGGTAGCTTCTACTCGCTCATGTATTTCGTTATGGGCTTGGCGGCTTTGGTAATTTTCTTCTTGAACGGCTGGATTGCAAATTACGCCGCTCAAGAAATGAATCGCAAGTTCCGTCGAAACCTTTTTGATAATGTCCTTTGCCAAGATATCCAATTCTTCGACCTTCCAGAAAATACGATTGGCGCTTTGACAGCTCGTCTGGACTCAACGGCGCAGGTAAGCGGTGCTGTTAACCTCTTTTTCATTTCACTGGCCCAACCACGTTAACACTGAAAGTCCATGATAGAACTCATGAGTATAAATATCGTACTGATTCTACTCTCGAGTCTGACTGTCCTGGCTTGTAGTATATTGTCCATAGCCACATCATGGAAACTGGGCCTTGTGTGCGTCTTCTCCGGACTTGGACCCGTCGTCGCAGCCGGTATTACCCGAATTTACCTTGAGCTTAGAATGGCCGACGCAAGCGAGAGACGTTTTGCTGACAGTGCAGCCATTGCTTCTGAAGCAATATTGGCCATCCGCACCGTTTGCAGTCTCGCAATAGAGCGAACTGTACTAAACAAGTACACAAAAGAGCTTGATGAGGGAATCAGCCGATGCATTTACCCCCTATTGCACACTATGATATGGTTCTCCTTGACACAGACTGTCGAGCAATTTGTGCTGAGCCTGGGCTTTTGGTGGGGTTGCAGTTTACTTGGAGACGGGCATATCTCGCTGTACCAGTTTTTTATTTCCTTCCTGGGCGTATACTTCGCTGGCCAAAACGCCGGCACCATCTTCACCTACACCAACAGTAAGTGTATTGTTTTCCGCGTCTCGCTAGAGGCTCGCATCTTGTTCAAATAACTAAAAGCCTCGCGACCAGGCATTACTAAAGGCAAGAGTGCCGCTGATTACTATCTCTGGTTGAGGGCACTGAAACCAACGATACAAGACACCACACAAAACAAGACTATTGTGCCCCAACACGGTGTCAAGTCGCTACATCTCGACGGGGTTACGTTCAGGTATCCGCTCAGACCCAGCATATCTGTTCTACAAGATGTCGACATGACCGCAAAGACGGGACAGTTTATAGCTGTTGTTGGGCCTTCTGGGTGTGGTAAGAGTTCGGTAGTGGCGTTGTTAGAACGTTTTTACGATCCAACAAGCGGCACAATTCGTATCGATGAACAGCCTTTGGCTGATATGAGTCCGGGAGCATATCGATCCCACGTCGCCTGGGTTCCGCAGGAAGCCGCACTGTATCCAAACAGTATACAGCAAAACGTGCTTTTGGGTCTAGGCTCGAACCCTGGGCCAGATGAAGGGCAGGTCGAGGCATCGCTCCGCGCAGCTAATGCGTGGGATTTCGTCAGTTCCCTGCCTGATGGCGTGCACACACTTTGTGGCACCAACGGCTCCCACCTTTCAGGGGGCCAGAAGCAACGCATTGCCATTGCAAGGGCCCTGATTCGGCGGCCAAAGTTACTCTTGCTAGATGAAGCGACGTCAGCCTTGGACACAGCATCAGAAAGTATTGTCCAGCAGTCCTTGCATTATGAATCCTCAAGGCGGGATACTGTTACTCTGGCGGTGGCGCATAGGTTGAGCACCATCAAGCATGCCGACTGCATTTACGTCTTTGATGGTGGGCGCATCGTCGAGAAGGGAACACACGACGACCTGGTTGCGCAGGATGGGATATACAAGAAGCTATGCGATGTTCAGAGTCTTGATGCAGGTACTGGATTGTAGGGAGCGAGTAACTTCGACTAACGCTTGATGCCCTTCGCGTTGAGCCTTGTTTCAGATATGCTACATATACGTTGCGTTAATACGCTGGCCTTGTTATTCACACATGGCTTACTATACATTCTACTACAAGATATACAGCCAGAGTGACATACTATAAAACCGAGTACTAGTAAAATTAACGAAATACTATGGAACGGTATACGAGCTTGCCTTTTTCCCCAGTCGTGGGAGGGGAGGAGCTAAGCCCCGACAAGACCGTTCTTCCTTAAACTCTCAGCAGTAGCTATTATGGCATCGCGCGCACTCCGTGGAGCCCAACCGAGCTCTTGACGCGCCTTAATATTAGTCGCCGGTCTAATAATTCCCAAGTCTGGTAATATCAAGGCAATAGATTTATCGAAATACGACGCCTGGCGTAAGAAGAAGTTCGGCAGCACGCGAGTCGAGATCTTCTTAGCCTCGTTGGGCGGCAAACTCTCTCGGAGACAGATGGCTATGTCTTTTATGGAAATAGAGAGCTCGTTAGATATCGCTAGATATCGTTCCCCTGCTGCAGACGCTGATTCCATTACCAGAATGTGTAGGTCCGCCACGTCTCGGACGTCCACAATGCCTAAATGCAGGTCAGGCAGCCCTGGAAGCTCTCCGCTCAGCATGCGCCTGGGTAGCTCCAAGCTCGCATTGATACTATCGCTGAGTGTCGGCCCGTAGACGTCGACAGGATTAACGACGGCGAGTTCCATGTCGCCGCCGCACTCCTTCATCCACTGCCACGCGGCTCGCTCTGCGAGGGTCTTTGACTTTTCGTAAGCACCGACCGAACCCTTGGACGAATAGATTGCAGACCAGTCGTTTTCGGTGAATGGGTTATCACTGTTTCGTCTTTTGCCATGTCCGTACCCAACTGCTGCAAATGACGACGTGACTACAACGCGCTGGACTGTTCCCGCCTTCTTTGCTGCGCACAACACCCGTAGCGTTCCTTCGCGGGCTGGTTTGATGATCTCGTCTTCAGTCTCGGGTGCAGTCATTGGAAAGGGCGACGCAACGTGCAACACGAAATCACAGCCTTGACATGCATCATCCCAGCCGCGGTCTGTGAGCAAGTCGGCTTCAACAAACACGACGCTTCTGGCCATCTCTTCTGAAATCCCGCCTCGGTGGAGAGAAGCGAGCACTGATTCGATGCGCTTTTCTGATCGCACAGTAGTGCGAACGCGATAACCCTTGCTCAATGCGCGTACAATGATGTGGGCGCCGATGTAGCCATTGCCTCCGGTTACAAGAACTGTCTTCTGGTCTGCCATGACTTGAAGATTGCGGCAAGGTGTCTTGGTAGCGCTTAACTGGTGGTTCAGAATAGCTGCAGACTCTTTTAAAAATGTATGTGTGGTGCTAACGAGAAGCGTTAGAGGTGGAAAATGCGTTCTCGCGAGAAGAGAATTTCAAGGTGAATTAGTCAATCTGTCTGTTGCGAGCTATTTGAAACCATCCTTCACTTACTTACTGCAGCAGAACAGCCCTTCCGGTAACGAGAATAGCTTGGCCTGAGCACCGTATGAAGTCGGTTCCGCTTATTCCCTTATTCCTCCAGCCAATCTGAGCAGCCTTGCGCAAACGAAGTATCAGCAAAGTCTCCAGGTCCATTTCCCCATCCGTCAACATGCGTTTCCCGTCCGGAAGCCCGGCAAACACGGTAGCTAAGGGGCGGCGGGATTCCCCAGTGCGCACGTTTTCGTAGTGTGGTGGCGCATGCTCATGGTACGGAAATGCGGGTCGAACAGCCGCCCCGGAGCCCGCCTGCCGGTGGCGTGGAGCCCGGTTAGGCGAAATCAGCCTCCCCGCACCCCGGGCTCCGGTGATCCATAATTCGTTGGGGGCCGAAGAAAAAGACGGAGGGGGTTTCTCGAAGGGTACAGCCGACTGACGGATTCCTGCCTCCGCTCTACGGAGAGGTGTCCTGGTCCGGCTCCTTATCTGCGCGAATATGACCTATTTTCGCCCCGAGGCTTGAGTATTACACCATAGAGACGATAGTCCTGGCGTTGAAATGTCTGTCAGCAGGCTGAGCTAGCTCCACCGGATGCACAGGCTCTATCCAATTAGATGACCGTGATACTGGACGAATTGGCCGAGAGCCCCTGCCCTAGGATGACAGCCTCGAATTGATATTGAAGTCAGTGTGGTATGCCACTAGCTGGGCCTTGCGGATGCTATATCAGTACAAAAGCTCAAAAACTGGACCAAAATCACAACCACCATTCACAATTTATATGCTGCCCAGTACAGTACTTCCGTGGCGAGGCAAAAGCAAATTGTTTAATCATGGCTCCTGAGGCTATCGCCACATTCAACGCAGACAACTTGAGTATCGGTACTAAAATTCAGTCCGCAGCTACTGGTCTTTTTCCGAACAGCATGAACGGGCTCAAGGACACTCCCAATGGCAGAAACGGCCGCAATACCAACGGCAACAACCTTGAAAGTCACCACATCAAGGGTCACAATATCAACGGCCACGAAGCCAACGGCCTCAAACAAAACGTTAGCAATGGCATTAACGGTCACGGCATAAAAGACTACAGTGACCCTGATCCTGCGTTGATCGGACAAAATGGCAATATGTTGTCCGATTACGCACCTCACGGGACATTAGACGGTACGCTTGGTGGGGAAATCAGTGACATTGCGAATGGCCCGATAGCAATCTGCGGCATGGCCTGTCGCCTTCCAGGAGGCTTGCATACACCGCAACAGCTTTGGGATTTCCTCGTTTCCAAAGGTGACGCCCGGTCGCGCGTGCCCGAGTCCCGCTACAACGTCTCTTCTTTCTACGACCCTTCTGGCCGGCCAGGGACCGTCAATACTGAGCACGGCTACTTCCTCGACGTGGATCTGACCAAGGTTGATGGAGCCTTCTCGAGCTTTGCGCGCGGCTCGCTTGAGCGTATGGACCCACATCAACTCCAGATGATGGAAGTTGCTCGAGAATGTATCGAAGATGCCGGTGTGACGGGCTGGAGAGGCGACCTCATAGGCTGCTACATAGGCAGCTTTGGAGAAGACTGGATTGAGATGAACGCCAAAGAAAGCCAACCGTATGGTGTTTACCGTACGACTGGCTGCGGCGATTTTATGTTGTCAAATCACGTCTCCTTTGAGATGGACTTGCGAGGGCCAAGGTAAGCAGTCTCGTGTCTTCTACTTGCACTGTCCATTTTACCTCTACGCAACAGTACTAATATTCCGAGTCTACAATAGCATGACGTTTCGTACAGCCTGTTCGGCCGCCATGGTAGCGCTACACGAAGCTTGCGTCGCCATCGGCCGGGGTGATTGCTCATCCGCGGTTGTAGGCGGCGTGAACCTGATCCTGGCACCTGGTATGACACAAGCCATGAGTGAGCAAGGCGTGCTTGCGCCGGACGGCTCCTGCAAGACCTTTTCTGCCGATGCAGATGGCTATGGACGTGGCGAGGCTGTTTCGGCGGTTTACATCAAGCCCCTGCACGCAGCGGTCCGAGACGGAAATCCCGTACGCGCAATCATCAAGCAAACAGCGACAAATGTATGTTACTTTCACAACAAATGCCATTATTGTCTTTGGCGTACCATTTTCTAACCCGAATTTAAACAGGCCGACGGACGGACGCCAGGTCTTTCGGTGCCAAGCACGGAGAGTCACGAAGCATTGATAAGAAAGGCGTACGAGCTTGCTGGCATCACAGACTTCTCAGACACTCAGTTTGTCGAATGCCACGGCACCGGTACTCCCACTGGCGATCCAATCGAGGCCAACGCCGTGGCTCGTGTCTTTGGCGGCACAGAGCGTGGGGTGTATATCGGGTCCGTGAAGCCCAATCTAGGGCACTCGGAAGGTGCGTCGGGCCTAACATCCGTTATCAAGATGGTCATGGCTTTGGAGAACCGCGTTATCCCCCCCAACATTAAGTTCAACAAGCCCAATCCCAAAATCCCCTTTGGTGCTTGCAATCTCAAGGTGCCGCTAGAGCCTACGCCGTGGCCCGACAAGGCCAAGGAACGTGCAAGTATCAACAGTTTCGGTATAGGCGGGACAAACGCGCATGTTATTCTTGAATCGGCGCGCACTTACGGCGTGGGGGTAACAACAACATCTCCCACGAAGAACGGATTGGCAGCCTCCACTTTGGGCTCCGTGGAAGATGCTCGGGACGGCCATCATTTACTTCTCTACTCGTCAAACTCGTCTGGATCCCTCCAAAAAACTGTCGACGCCTATGAAACATTTGTTGCAAGTAATCCCAGCAGCGTGGCCCAGCTCGCTTACACTCTTGCCAATGGCAGGGAGCATCTCTCCTACCGCTCCTTTGCCGTCGCCACCAGCGACGGGGAGGTAAGCGCAGGTCCCCTTCAAAGGACACCAACACATGACGGTAGCGTAGTCATGATCTTCACCGGACAGGGCGCGCAATGGGTAGCCATGGGCGCCAGCCTGCTGCGAGGCAGCGCGTCCAGTGCCTCAATATTCCAGGCTAGCATTCGCTCCCTTGACAGACATCTTCGAGAAACGCTCATAACGCCACCTGAATGGAGCCTTGAGCAACAGCTTCTCGCGGTCGGAAAAAACAGCCGTCTGCACCTTGCTGAAGTGTCTCAGCCGCTCTGTGCGGCGGTTCAGATCGGTCTCGTCGACATGCTCGCTTACGTAGGCGTGAAGCCGGCCGCCGTTGTCGGGCATTCTAGCGGCGAAATCGCAGCAGCGTATGCCGCTGGTGCCCTCACGGCTGGAGATGCCATTGTTGTGGCTTGGCTTCGTGGCGTGGCGGCAAAAAAGCAGCAGAGGCAGGGCAGCATGGCCGCTATAGGACTCGGCTGGGATGAGGTGAAGCCGTATCTTGCGGGAACCACGGCCGTTTTGGCTTGCGAGAACTCGCCCAACAGTGTCACCATCTCCGGAGACACCCCTGCCGTGGAAACAGTGGTGAATAAGATAAAGCAGTCACCACCTGACGGACAACAAGAGGTCTTGGCTCGACTGCTCAAGATCGACAAAGCGTATCACTCACATCACATGGCTGAAGTTGGTGAGGATTACCAGACGGCTTTGGAAGAGCACCAGGTCATCGGCCGCAAAGGCCCTCGCAGCTGTCTGTTTTACAGCAGCGTGACGGGCAAGCTACTCCAGGTTCAAGAAGCGCTGGGCGCAGAATATTGGCGGCATAACCTCGAGAGTCCGGTATTGTTTTCCACAGCGGTCTCGCAACTTCTCCTAGATCCAGAATTCAAACAGTCGAAAGCACCAGTCTTTGTCGAGGTCGGGCCTCACTCAGCCATGGCTGGGCCTTTGCGGCAAATCTTGGCCAAGGCTTCCGTCTCGTGGCCGTATGTGGCAACCATGATTCGGTCGCAGAACTGCGTCAACAGCTATCTGACGGCCGTCGGCAGGCTTCACCAGCTCAACATCGCCATCAACCTACGTAAGCTAATTCCTCGAGTTGGGAACAAGCCATTCGTGCCGGACTTGCCTCGATATGCTTGGGATCATGAACAGAGCGCTTGGTGGGAGCCACGCGCTTCGAAGGAGTGGCGCAGTCGCAAGTATCCTTACCATGAGCTTTTGGGCCTGCGTACGACCGAGAGCACTGATTTTGAGCCTGCGTGGAGAAACTTGTTGCATGTTGAGCACTCTCCATGGATCCGCGACCACATCATTGTAGAAGATGTCGTTTTCCCGTTTTCAGGCTACGTAGCCATGGCAGCAGAGGCGATCCGACAGATCAGCAAAGTGCAGGATGGCTACGCGCTTCGTCACGTCATCGTCAGCTCAGCGCTGGTCGTCCCAGAGGGCAAGCCTCTGGAGCTGCTCACTACACTGCGGCCGGTCCGTCTGACTGATTCCCTCGACAGCGCGTGGTGGGAGTTTACCATTGCATCTCATAACGGTGCTACGTGGAACAAACACTGCACAGGGCAGGTCAGAGCTCTAGATCGCAGTGAAGGCGGCAAGCGCACTCTTATGTCTTCCGATGGCGCCGCCAACGACATGCCGAGACTCCTGAAAACACGTAGAGCGTACAGCATCATGAGAGAGTTTGGCCTCTGCTACGGGCCGCAATTCCAGTCGTTGCAAGACATCAAGGCGGGTACCATGGAAAAGAGTGCAGCCGCCCATGTTGTTGCGCCGAATCTTGACGAGAGTGGAAGGGGTGGCGGAAGCGGCGGGAGGCGTCAGCAGCAGCCATACCATATACACCCTATCATTATAGATGCTTGCCTGCAGATCCTCAGTATCAGCGCGACAAAGGGCTTCACAGCGCCACTGGGTATGGTTCTTCCGACTCTGATTGAAGAAATCGAAGTGTACCGAACCCCTGCCGATGTCGACATCATCTCACACGCCAACATGGATGGGCTCGGCGCCATCACCGGATCAGCCCAGTGCTCGGCCGACGGTGAGGTGGTGCTGCGAATGTCAGGAGCTCGACTCTCGCCTCTGCCTGGGGAGGAGCCAGCAGGTGCAGTCAAGGACGCACATTCGACAGCTGTTTATAAGTGGTCGCCAGTGGTGGATCTTGTAGACATGAGCACCCTGATTTACACGACAGAAGACGACTGCAGACGAGGATACATGTCAATTCTGGACGACATGACGAGCATGTGTGTCGTGTACACCAACCGACGACTGCAATCTCTTCACACGGAGCTGCAGAGCATGGCTCGATATGCCACATGGATCCGAGAGCAGTCGTCGCGGGCCGACCCGTCCATACTCCGAATGGAGGACTGGCAGCTTTTCGATGCCATAGGCTACCGCCTCCGAGACCTCCGCGGGACCCCGGCCGCCGGCGCATCCATGGCCATGTTCAAAATCATCACCAGCGTCACTGCCATCTTCCAAGGCCGTGGAAGCGCGCTCGACGCCCTGCTAGCAGACGAAAGCCTGGCACAAACAATGAGCCTGCGCGACTCGGGCTTCGACTGTTCGCGGTTACTACGTCAGTTCGCGCTGTCGCGCCCTAACATGCGTGTCTTGGAGCTGAATGCGGGCATGGGTGACCAGACGGCTAACGTTCTTCGACATGTCGTCTTGGATAACGGCCAGGTCATGTACTCGGCATACACATACTCTGACCCGTCTTCGGGAATGCTTGTCGGGGCCAAAGAGCGCTTCAAGTCGGCCACCAACATGCAATATGCAGTCTTGGACATTGCGCAGCCACTAGACAGCCAGGACGTGGCTGGTCACGAGCAAAAGTACGACATCATCATTGCCACCAACGTACTGCATGGGACGCCGAAGCTGAGGGACAGCCTGACCAACATGCGCGAGCTGCTCCGTCCCAATGGCTATGTCTTGATGCAGGAGTTTTGCTCGTCCTCTAAGTGGCTCAACTTTATAATGGGCGTGTTGCCAAGATGGTGGAACGGTGTGGCCGATGGGAGAACTGACGAGCCGTACGTTGACCTGGCGTCCTGGCAGTCGATTTTGCGTGCCGCTGGACTCGACACCGCGGTTGCCTTGGCCGATTCTCAGGACAAGAACATGCAGCAGGGCAACTTCCTGGTGGCCAAACATGTTGACAGCTTCAAGGCGTCTCCTGCCACCCGCGACATCACCCTGCTCTGCAGACACGATGAAGGCGACCGCCATGTCGAGACTGATGTGGCCAAGGGCTTGGAGAGCGAAGGGTATCACGTTCACCTGCGCTCTCTGGGCGAACAATTGCCGGTCGGCCAAGACGTGATCGCAATGCTCGACCAGCATGGGCCCTTTTTCGACGGGCTCGACAGCCACCGGTACGACGCTTTGAAGTCTCTCGCTCACAAGGCTGCCACGGATGGCTCCGGCATCCTTTGGATCACCAGCCTCTGCCAGATGAGCCCGTGCCAAAGCCCTTCGTATGCGCAGATCTTCGGCACGGCACGCACGCTGCGCTCCGAAGCTGCCGTCGCCTTGGCCACCTGCGAAGTCGACGATGTGAGCCGCTCAATCGCCGAAATTGCTCAAGTGTTCCAGCGCTTCCAGCTGGCTCTGCACAACGGCGCAGACGACGAAGTGCTTGACCCTGACTATGAATACGCCATCTCGAACAATGTCGTGCATGTTGGGCACTTCCTCCCATTCTCTCTTGCTGAAGAACTCCTGTGCCATGGCCCAACTGACACGATCATGCTCGAGACGAAGAAGCCTGGTAACCTGGCCGCGTTGACATGGGCTCGACAAATATCTGTCCCCCCGGAGGGCAATCATGTCGAGGTCAAGGTGTGTGCCTCGGGGCTGAACTTTAGGGTACGTATTCACGCTGTTACTCGCGTCAAATGGAGAAACAACATAAGGATTGTTACTTGACGGAGTAGAATCTCCCATATGTAGACATGTGCTAACTCATGTCTCGCAGGATGTCCTAAGTGCCAACGGCATAGTCGACATACCCGAAGAGGGCCTTGGTCTCGAGGCGTCCGGCATCGTGACTACGGTCGGGCCTGGGGTCAAGGATCTCCGCGTGGGTGATAGAGTCTTTCTTCTGAGCCGCGGATCGTTTTCAACGTCAGTCACCGTGCCTGAGGAGCTCTGCGAGAAGATCCCGGACTCGCTCTCTCTGCAGGACGCTGCAACCATGCCTTGCGTCTACGCCACGGCGATGTACTCGCTCTTCGACGTGGGCAGATTGCGGAAAGGACAGGTAGTTACCCCCGATCCTTGCTTATTTTCTCACAAATTGCATAAAGCGAGCAATCTTTACTGATAAAAAATCGTAGTCCGTCTTAATTCACAGTGCCTGTGGTGGCTTGGGCATTGCCGCCATCCAGCTCGCGCGCATGGCCGGCGCGATCGTCTATGCCACGGTTGGCTCCGACGAAAAGGCTAGGTACCTGATGGACACGTTTGGCATGCCTCGGAACCATATGTTCCACTCGCGCGACGCATCGTTTGTCAACCAAGTCCAGGCAGCGACGCAAGGCACCGGCGTCGACTTGGTACTCAACTCACTGTCCGGTGAGCTGCTCCACGCAACATGGCGATGCGTCGCCGAGTTCGGGACCATGGTTGAGGTTGGTAAGCGAGACCTGCTTGGGTCTGCTAGGCTGGACATGAGTGTCTTCTTGGCTAACCGATCGTACTGCTGCGTGGACCTTGACCAGCTCTGTTTCAAGCGACAATCGCTTTGCAAAAGGTACGTGACCTTTCAGATTGACGAATGTTGGAGTTTGGAGTACGCTAACGCAACACGCTCGCGTCTAGCCTTCTCCAGAGAGTTGTGAAGTGCTATGAACAGGGATATATCTTGCCCATTCGCCCTATCACGGTGTTTGGAGCAGAAAGGATCCGCGAAGCGTTCCGCTTCATGCAGCAAGGCCAGCACATGGGCAAGATTGTGATATCCATGCGCGACGAACCAGAAATGGACCCCGCCACAGAAGTCACAGGAGCGACCCGAAAGCAAAAAGTGCACTTTGGTAGCGACAACTCGTACTTACTCGTCGGGGGGTTGGGAGGCCTGGGCCAGGCCGTCTCGCGATGGATGGTCGAACAAGGCGTCCAGCACTTGGTTTATCTCTCGCGCAGGGCTGGAACCAGTACCGAGGACCAGCAATTTATTGGCGAGCTGAACAGCATGGGCGCCAAGGTAACTCTCGTGCAAGGCAGCGTTTGTGACTTGGCAGACGTCCGCAGAGCGGTGGACGCTTCGCCCAAACTCCGGGGCGTCTTGCAGATGTCCATGGTCCTGCGAGACTGCGCCTGGGATAGCATGACACTTGATGAGTGGCAACAGGCCACGGCCCCGAAGATTCAGGGCACATGGAACATACATGAAGCGACGAAGACAATAGATCTTGACTTTTTCGTACTCTTCTCGTCCATTTCCGGCATCATCGGCCAACCTGGGCAAGCCAACTACGCAGCCGCCAACACCTTCCTCGACGCCTTTGCCCAGTGGCGCCTAAGTAAGGGACTCGCGACATCAGCCATTGACATTGGCGCTGTGGAAGGTATTGGCGTCATATCCAACAACGAAAATCTTCAACGCGCCATGAAGACCACAGGCGCGTACATGATTCACGAGGCGGAACTCCTGGAAGCTGTTGAAGCAGCCATGGTCCAGAAGACCTGCCGCGGCGCAAATGCAGACCGCGCAGGCTTCGTGCTCGGCCTTGCATCAACTATTCCGCTCAACGACCCCAACAATCGTGCACTGTGGAAGAGAGACACGCGCATGGCCGCGTACTGGAACATTTCGGCAACTGGGGCTGGCACCGCGTCTTCATCCGGTGACGCGATCAAGGCGTGGCTTGCAACCGCGCGACACGACGAGGCAATTCTCAAGGACAAAGAGTCTGTCGCGTTCCTCGCCCACGAGATTGGTAAGAAGCTGTTTGCCTTGGTGCTGCGACCCGAGGAGGAAATTCAAACGTCCGTCTCGCTGGCCGGCTTGGGAATGGACTCGCTTGTGGCCATCGAGATGCGCAGCTGGTGGAAAACAACTTTTGGCTTCAACATCAGTATGTTGGAGCTCTTGGGCATGGCAAATCTTGAGGCGTTGGCCGCGCATGCCCTTGATGAGATGCTCAAAACGCTGCAAGAGTGAGCAAAAGATGAGGCGAAGCGTTGATCGTGATTGGTATTTAATAGTAGTGCCCCGTCGCTTGCTAGATGTTTTTTTTTAGAATTCCGTTGTGGCTTCATTTTCTACGAGTTTTGTTCTTGGGTGCTCATAAACTTTGACTGTTAGTTGCTTCAGTAACAAAAAGGCTCGAGGTTAGGCGCACATTAGGTGAGAAGTATAGTTTATGCTGCATAAAATGCATAACCTGTGCTCACTTAAAGCTCAGTCACTTGACGGCTTAGTGCGTGTTTAGTGCACGGGCTCGGCCTGAGCTAAGGCAGCCAGCGCACTAACCAAAATTTGATTCACGCGAGGTTGCCAACCTATAACCCATGATACAGGTTTGACAACAACTGGGCTGGAAATGGATTCGGCCCTGAGCACCGCCGCTCTAGCGTATAGGCTGGCCTGAGCGCTATATGCCATTTTCAGCGAATGTCCTGAGCTAAAGAGATTTATGCATCCACAGCAATGTATTTGCCATGTTATGCAAAATTTATGTCTTGTGCACTGTTTGGAACCGTTTTAAACGTGGGCTGTTGACTTCCTTGGAAGTCATAAGATATGCTCAGAATCTGCTGTTGAGCTGTTTTCTGGCTCCCCTTTCCTCTCTCCTCTCCCCGTCAAAATTTTAGCTGAAGGGTTCTGCAATTCTGCAATGGTAGTCACTAGCACGGTCAACCATTCACGCAGGTACTTTGTTGGTGCTTCGAAAATAAGATGCTGGAGTTCGGCACAGCTAGTTGGTCCCTTGCTCTGATCCGTCAATGCATCAGCTGCCTGTGAAAGCTGAGGGCGGCATCTGTCACCAAAACACGAGGCCGGTGACCGCAGCGTCCGCTCTAATCACTTACTCTCCCTAACACGTTTCTGGGACCGAAAAATCGGGCGAAGACGCTGTCTTGCTACTTGCTGATGCTGCTAATATCCGTACTGTGGTAGTGAAACCCCAACAACAACGGGGGTGACCCCCTGTAGACCAAATATCCACAGCGGAGCAGCTCCCCGCCGCAGGATGTTTACGAGTAATACTCGTAGTGTGTCACAGCGGCGGCTACTAGGACTTAGTGATTGGCTAGAACAAATATAGTACATTAAGGTCGTCAACCAAATGCGGGACGATTACGCAGTACTCGCAACTACCTCGTAGAGTACGTTGTACATTGACAAGGGAGTTGCGAGGACTAATAAGCCAGTTAGACCCCCCCTATAAAGCGTCGACCCCCAAAATCACGAAACTTTCGCGTTCCTTCTGCTAAATCTGAAATCTACCTCGAGATTTTAAGTTGTGCACGAAGTATCTCAAACAACGTGCAGATAGAGTTCGTGTGTGGCAGCAAATAGTTCAGCACAAGACTCCGAATTTTGAGACATGGGACATCATAATATCCGTTTCGATGGTGATGCGCGTTCGCTGATGGGCATTTGGGGGCCCCCAAACAGCAGGGCAAAGTGAGGAAACGCCTTTCATCATGACCCGCTGGCAGACTTGGCTGTGCTGACTGCTTAGCAGTTTCTGCGAAGAAGATTATGCCCTGACACTATATCTTGCCGAGTTTATCAACTCTCTAACGAATCTTGCGTATGGTACGTTGCGACATCCCTAGCTGGCTCTCGTCGCTACCGCATTAGTGCTATAGTTGACGGTATTCGTGATCAGTGTACCTGGCTTTTCAATACATGTATGGCCCTGGGAGCCGTGGAATCTTTGCCCCAAGGCTAGACTTTATGTCGGTTTCGCTCCTGAGTCTTGGAATTGGATCCTTTTTGTTCCACGCGAGCCTCCGCCAGACCCTCGAATTCGCCGACGAGTTTTCCATGCTCGGGCTGACTTGGTCAATGCTTCAAGCCACCCTCACAGCACGGCAATCACCCGCAAAATCCCGTTGCATCTCCCTCTTCCTTGGCATATGCTTTGTATCATTTACAGTCTTCTATACGCAGTCGCCAAATATCCTCTACCAAGTGATCGCTTTTGCAGGAGGAATACTATTAGTCATCTTGCGCACTCAATATCTATATCATTGGCTGCAGCCGGGGTTCCGAAGCGACAAAAGTCGTGATTGGAATGTACGAACATGGCAGGCCATTTCAATATGTTTGGTCGGATATGTCCTCTGGAATATCGACCTGGAGTACTGTGCAGAGCTCAGGGCAATGAGACAACGAGTTGGGCTGCCTTGGTCTTGGCTGCTGGAGCTACATGGCTGGTGGCATGTACTGACGGCTATCGGTGCCAGCCAGTTCATGAACGTGGCAAGGGAAATCCGTGAAGAGGTAAAACGGGAGCAGAAGAAAGAATGAAAGGAACAAGGCTTGGACATTGAGAGAATGGTCGTGTGGATTAGCGGCGTCACTAAGTCAAAGATTCCGCATCTTGTTTTATCACTCAAAAGTATTCATCGCATATGTGGCCGAAAGCGAAAATGACTTTTCTTGATTGTTTTGTGGAAACAGCCTACGAAGTGCTCAGGAACACCGCCAATGTATCAGGCCCTACCATTGAAGCTTTGAGATCTGAGGGGCATGCAAAGCTTCACACTGACGACTTTAGTGAGACCACACACCCTTCAGCGCTGGCGACTACCAGAGTAAGTGTCTGTTTCTCTTGGCCAACCTCAACTGCCGCCTCAGCAGGGGTCACATGGATCGTTGGGAAAATCTGTACCAGCCGCGCTACAGTGTACGCAACCTCCAATAGTGCAAACTCCTCTGTATGGTAGAAACTGTTAGCAATGGACAGTCGCGGCAGTAATGGCGATTCCACTCACGGCCTAAGCATAACCTCGGTCCTCCATTAAAGGGCAGGTATGCCCAGCCGACATTTTTCAACGAGTCGCCTTCCCAGCGCTCAGGGCGAAATTTTTCCGCATCATCACCATAAATGTCTTTGCGGCGGTGCATAGCATATACGCAGTATCCAACGCCTTCACCTGGCCGAACAAGCACTGGTGATTTACCGTCAGGCCCTCCACCGACAGGAAGCGTCGTAAGTCGCACGGCCTCTCGAGAGTTAACGGGTACCGACGGATAGAGACGTAAAACTATTTGTATCAGTATAGAACGCATTTAACCCAAAAAAAAAAAAATATTTGACTAGAAAAGCTCTGCTCGCTATACTGTACCTTCTTTAATGACAAGTTGCAAATATGGCATGCGTTTTAGGTCTTCCCTTGTAGGTGGCGATGCACTGGAGCCCAAGCCCGATATCTGGTCGATTTCGTTGCGCAACTTCTCGAGGACGTGCTGATGGCGAGCAAGCAGTCGGCTGCTTATGGTTAGTACGTATATGAGAAGACACATCGCAGAGCAGGGCGTACAATGTCCAATGCAAGCAACACGCGGTGGTGTCACGCCCGGCAAGCAAAACGTTTAAACATTGGTCTCGGAGGAACTTTGGATTCGTCGTTTGTTGCACCAGGGCTTCAATAAAGACATAGCTACCACAATCAGTAGCAACCTCACCTTCCGTTGCCCGCATTGCATCGCGAGCGGATGCTTGTAGCGCCCTAGCAATGGCCTTGTCGATAAAGTGGTGACATGTTTTGCAAGCGTCACGAAACGCCCTGTCATTAAGTAGCCAGTAAAAAGTGCCTAGGCGACCACGATGCGAGAGATACTCTTGTGACAAGTTAAATGCCTTTGCAAATTCTGACTCTTGCCCTGCTACTTGGCCCCAGTCTTCAGAGGAGACGGAGTCGCCAAAGAGCAGAAACATTGTTGTGTCAAAGGTCAGTTTGAAGAATAGAGGTTGTAGATCAACAGTACCATCCTCTGGTATCGCTTCGACAAGATGCTGCACGCACTTTTGAATCTGCTCAAAGTTCTGCAATCGATTCGAAGCAAACTGCGGTCGGAGTAGCTGGCGGGAATGTCTCCAAGCGGCACCGTCCTGGGTAAATATGCCGCTGCCCAGGACTGGCCGAAACGTTGGGGCGCGGAGACCCAAACTATAATCTGCAGTGGTAACATTAGATCAAGAAAGTTCCGCCAAAAGCTTCTGAATTGGCATCAGTTTCCTACCGTTGAAGTTGACGGATAAGATGGCCTCGATATTCTGGGGATCAACGGTTCCGACGCCGCGCGATCCTAGCAGGCTCTGTTCAAAAGTTGACCCAGACTCTTCAACGACTTCGAGAAAAAAGTGCAGAATTTGCATTTGCCTTGCATATTTAAAGGCTTTTGTGAGCAAATCCAATCCAAGGGGCCACTTGGCACACCATGGTCGTAATGGTTGGCATCCGTGTCGTAGAGCAAATTGTCTCTCTGCCTGAATGGGTTATGGAGTATGTCAGTGCGGAGTAGCAACTCCCAAGCTGCACAAAAGAGTCTTTTCGCGAATAAAGCCGTTTTCCAGCTTACCTCTCGTTGTTTCTGCCGCTTCCAAGTCCACAACACTATCATGATGGAAAGCAAGAGACAGCCATATTTGTATACCGCTACCGCAATAGTACTACCCATAGCGCCAAGGTGTTGAATCATGTCGGATACTAGCCTTCGTGACAGATATTCCCGTGTAACTTAGAGGAAAGCGATAATTTCCAGCATCAAAGACGGTGAACCTACGATCTAGCAACACAAAGAAGGGTGGGGGCGGACACCCACCTGCCCTCTTCGCTTGAAGGCTTCCTGGCCAGGTATGCAGGCCAGCCTCAGGCTGATGGAGCCCGTTGAATTTTGGCGCCTAGCCCGGCTACTGTTGTGAGATGGAATATTGGTGTGGAATCACACGGCAGTGTGGGCAAGGGTATCTATCCTCAGCGTGGCGTAAACCCCGCCCAAGCAGACGAATAAGCTCGCCGTCCACAGGCACACCATACACGGCCCGCAGGCGCGCCGTCCTGAAACAGGCGGCTAGATCTGCTGTGCCCCAAGCTGCGTCCAAGGCATGTAAGTCACTGCGCATTGGACGATGCAAGACGCTCACCCTATGCTGCCTGACCAACCCAGCTGCCAGCTGTCTGCGGTTTTTCCTTCGCACAGGCTGGACCACCGAAGAGGACCTTTCAACATCGAGCACGACTTTGCTGGCACAGAAAGCAGTTGTGGCACAAACAGCGACAACGAGGCTTGTTGCCTCCCGTGCAGCGAAATACATGCGTGAATGAGAGTCTCTGGGATCAACGCAGTGCAACAGCAGCCATGTCAGATCCATTTTCCATTTCCGTTGGCGCCTTGGCCGTTATTAGTGCCTGTGTGACACTTGGAAGTAAAATCTACGAGCTGCAAAAAGAGAGCAGGGTCGTGGGTGATGAACTCAGGACGCTGCTGATGGACATCAACGGACTTAAAGATCTATGCCAAACTGTGAAAGCAACCTACGAGACGAGATCAACCGATGCGGTGCCACCGTCCGCGGAACAAGCGCAAATTCTCGACGATCTGTGGGCACACTTGGGGAACGCACTTGAAAACTGCCTCACCGTCATCAAGAAGCTAGATGGTATATTTTCGAAAATTCGAGGACACACTGGAGATGAAGGACTAGGCAAATTTGACGCCGTCGTCACGGCTTTTAAGAAAAGGTTGAAAGAAAAAGACTTGCAGGAATGTCGAGCCCAAATGGCGGCATACCAAAGCGCGTTACAAATAGTTTTATCTCTTATTACCCGGCACGATATCGGCATTTCGCAGTATCAAAATTCGCGGTCTTTCGAAACCCTTGCCCAAGAGTTCAAGAGTCTGGATGAGAACATTCAGTCGCAAATAGTCGAGCTCCAACAAACAATCAAATCCACAGCCGGCTCAAGCTACGATGGGGCAGCTCTTGCAGCTCTCCGAGGCTTGCAGGAATCAGTTAATTTTGCTGCGCGCACGATGGAGTCCGCATCGACCAACTACTATTTTGATGTCCCACAGTCTGTGAGTAGCATTTTCACCGGGCGCAACACCCTGCTTCAAGACCTTCAAAGAATATTCTTCCCTAGACAAGACAGACGGCGCAACCAAATCCAGCGGCGATTCATTATACATGGTCTTGGAGGGTCGGGCAAAACGCAATTCTGCTGCAAGTTTGCCCAAGATAACAGAGACAGTTTCTGGGGCGTCTTTTGGATAGATGCCAGCTCTCCTGAGCGGGCGAACCAGACCTTTGGCGACATTGCTGAGACAGTCGGCCTCGAAAAGAACCAAAAGTCAGTCCTGCACTGGCTGTCTAACCTCGATCACAGTTGGCTTCTGATCATCGACAATGCCGATGACGAAGATGTTCCCCTTGAAAGATACTTTCCGAAAGGAGACCGGGGCAACATTCTAGTAACCACCAGAAACCCTGCATACAAGATGCATGGAAATATTGGCCCGCAATATTACGAGTTTCGCGGTCTAGAACTCGACGAGGCAACACAGCTTCTTCTCAAAGCATCCCAGGCCCCAGTTCCCTGGGATTCAAGTTGCAAAAGCCTGGCTCTGCGAATCACTGAGAAGTTGGGATCCCTCGCTTTGGCCATTATTCACGCGGGAGCTGCCATAAGAGATCGGCTTTGTACCTTGGCAGACTACTTGGAGTATTACTACCGAAGCTTTCGAAAAATTCGCAATGCGAAACTCACGACAAAGAGTTCTGACTCTGACAGGGCCGTTTATGCTACCTGGGAATTATGCTACAGCCATCTGGAGCAAAGAGGCACTGAAGCTGCACTCGACGCCTTGGAACTCTTGAACATGCTGGCTTTCTTGCACTGGGAAGCTATCCCGCCGGAGATTTTCTCACGAACGCTTAGGAACCCGGCGCAAGAAGCCAAACAAGAGATTGATCGCCCGGTGGATCTTTCACAACCACCGATTCCGTGGCACACCTTCGCTACCAAAAGGGTCCTAGGGTTCTCCAATACACTTCTTGTTTGGCTTCTGCAAAGCAAAGGGCAAAGTGTTCTACCCAGACTCCTTCGTGGAGGCGGCAACCCGGACAGCGTGGAGTATGCCGATGACCGCGTGCGATATGCTCTGAAGGAATTAGTTAAAATGTCAATGATCATTTATAACGATCGCACGGGCACCTATACAATGCATCCTATAGTTCATATTTGGGCGCGCGAGCGTCCCAGGATGAAACTTGCTGAACAGGCATTGTGGGCAGATGTGACTGGAAGAGTACTGGCGGCGTCCATCCTCCTGCCTCCTCTCGGAACCGCTGCTGCCGACGAGAAGTACCATATCAGCCTGCTGCCGCATGTTGAGCATGTCCAGGTTTGCCGCCAAGCCATAGCCAAAGCAATTTTGGCTGAGAGGTCTTCTACAAAACTTTCGTATTCTTGGTTCACAACTCTTGTGCCTAACCTGGCGCCAGATGCCGACAGAATACGCATGTACGCGAAATTCAGTCTTGTGTATGCCAAGTGTGGCCAGTGGCAGAGCGCTGAACAACTTCTTGAGGATGTCAAAAGATTCTTGTATCAATATCTCGGCCCGCAGCACAAGCGATCGAGACAGGTTGCCCTGTTCCTCTCTACTGTGTACTGGCAACTGGGGCGCCCTGCCGATGCAGCAGAGCTTCAGTCTTCGGTGCTGAAACTCTGCGAGTCTCACCTTGGACCGTCGCATCCAGAGACACTGCGGGCAATGAGTGAATTGGGGCGTACACGATGGCAGCAAGGGCAGTATAGTGTAGCACGAAGCCTCCAGCAGGAGGTGTTGCAAAAGCTGCTGCTGCGCCTGCCCCGTGATCACGCAGACGTGCTAGAAGCGATGGATAATCTGGGTCTTACGGTTCTCAAATTTTGGGAGAGAAGGCATTTTGAAGAGGCGTTTAAGCTACATGCTGAAGCTGCCACGGGCATGGCAAAGGTTCATGGGCCCGAGCATGAGCAGACGCTCTTCGCCAGAGAGCATTTCTGCCGTGCTGCCGTGCTCCTGGGTGGGCAGCATCTTGAATCAACTCGAGACACCATGAATGGGGTGCTAGAGACGCGGCGTGCCAAGTTGGGTAAAGAGCACCCATACACACTGCTGGCTATGGTTAATATGGCCATAGTACTGGCCGCAATGGGTCATCACGACGAAGCGATGGCCCTGATCCGTCTGGGCCTACCAGTGGCAGAGCGCAACCTTGGTCCTGATCACATTGGTACCCTATTCGGGAGGCAAACGCTCGCTTGCATTCTGGTGCAGTGCGAGAAATATGCTGCTGCCGAAGAAATACTAGTGGAAGTTTCCGTGAGCCAGAAAAAGATGGCCTCGCATCGTGGAGACTATCATCCTGATCGTCTTGCCACTCTTGTTGAATTGGCCCACTGTTCCTACTCACTAGGCAAGATTAAAAGCGCCATAGCCCTTTGCGATGAAGCCATTCGCGGTTTTGATTCAATTAGTAGATCACCACATCCCATTGCACTCGAGCTGCGCACCACACGCACCGCATTAGTGCTGTTGGACCAGGGTGAAGAGAGTCGGACTCGACAGGCGTCAACGCCAGACTCTTCAAACCGTGGGATCACATTTCCTTTCATCATATTCCGACCTTATCAGGATTAACTTAATAGCCACGATTTGCTTTGCTTCTTCTTCTTTTCTCTCTATCCGCATCCTCTACGAGCACTCTGCTCAGGCTTATATTCTAGTTACCGGCGGAATGTGTAACGGGCAAGCCGCTTCAACGGCGGCTGCGCCGCTTAGCTTCTAGAACCTATCATTGGCTCGAAGCTATAAAGTGCTTTTCTGTTTTCATGTAGCTGATTCTCTTTCCTTCTTCTCCATCTTGGTAGTAAACAGCATATGGACTAGATAGTCGAATCAGCTCACTAACGGCGTTTCACATACTATCAAGATGACTAAAGACACCGAATACACCGAAATCGCTGAAGAAACGGGAGATATCAAAATAATTGAGTCCCATCGGAGCTATTAATAGCGCTCAGCGAAGTCACGATGGCCGAAAATTACAACATACACCAGACGTCTTGCGCGTTCTGGTTGCTGAGATACGGCTTCATATTAATACAAAGAACGTTAAAATATATATAGGAATAATTATTGGTCTCGTTCTAGTATAGGTAGATGGTTTTAAACCGTAAATAACGCTCTATAGTTCCGTTGTTAGATAAATAGTTCAGGGTAGTAATTTATGCTGCATAAAATGCATAACCTGTGCTCACTTAACGCTCAGTCACTTGACGGCTTAGTGCGTGTTTAGTGCACGAGCTGCCTCAGCTGAGGCAGCCAGCGCACTAACCAAATTTGGTTTCAGCCACCTTGCGAGTCCGGGGCGGGCCCTACGCTAAAGACGAGTCGCAAAATAGCCGCAGTGGAAGTTCCGTCAAATATATGGAGAAAAACATTGGGAAAATAACTAAATTAAAGCTTGGAAGTATACGACTAGATGGGGTTTTTTATTCACGCAAAAATCTCTATGGATTTGTCAGGTCGTTGGAAAATATCGAGAGCTTTTATGCGTCCTCATCTGGCCGTTATCGAGGCAAGTCGCTTACTCATCCAGCTGGCTGCACAGAGTACATTGTACTCGTAATTCCATCAGCTATGTACATTTACTTCAACATTTGTTCTCTTTATAAAAAGCATACATCTAAAAATCATAGAATTAATACGTCGCATGAATGTATATAAAACAACTACGACTACGTCACCAGCGACCCTTTCTATCCCCTCAACTGCCGCGGATCGGCAGCCGGTGGCGTCACATCGGGAGCTTACCAACTGGAGGCGAAATACTGCTCCACGCTCCACGCTAGAAAGACGATCACTCGTGCTTCTCTCTTCGCATCTGCAACGTTTCCTGCGCTTGAATAGACAGCAAAGCCAACAAGCATGGGGACTTTGAATACGTCTTCACTACCATAAACTGATTTTCTTAGTCAGACCTTCCGCTATATTGAGAACTAGCTAGCTTCCGAGCCGACCGGCTTAGTCTTGCCATTACATTTTGACTCACACAGCCTCAGCCGCAGTCATGCTCGTGCCGCCGATTAACCTGCCAAAGTGGTAAGTGATGTACACAGAAAACCGAGATGGATTTTACGTTTCTGTCATTTCTTTCTCGTTTCCTGAGTTTTTGTTACTAACGACACTTGTCACAGGCTTGAAGAAAACTCACACATGCTCAAGCCACCGATCAACAACTACTGTGTATACAATGACGGCTTTACAATCATGGTACACTTCCTTTTCTACTCTTACAAAAACTCCATGCAATCCGTCCTAAATAACATCAAAAATTAAGAAGAAAAAAACTAACTCTTCTCTCCCCAGATCGTCGGCGGCCCCAACGCCCGCACAGACTACCACATCAACACAACCCCCGAATACTTTTACCAGCACCGCGGCGCCATGATCCTCAAGGTCGTCGACGACGGCGCCTTCAAAGACATTCTCATCCGCGAGGGCGACATGTTCCTCCTGCCCGCCAACACGCCGCACAACCCCGTCCGCTTCGCCAACACAGTCGGCATGGTAGTTGAGCAGCGCCGGCCCGAGAGTTCCGTCGACCGCATGCGGTGGTTCTGCGCGGCTTGCGACCAGGGTGTTATTGTGCACGAGGCTGCGTTTCACTGTACGGACCTCGGCACGCAGATTAAAGCCGCCGTCGAGGATTTTAAGAATGATGATGCAAAGAGGCGATGTCCCGAGTGTGGGGAGCTGGCGGACTGGAAGCCTAAGCCTGGGTCGATTAGGGATCCGAATGTAGCTTGATTCTTTCTGAGAGAGAGAGATATGTATAATAGTTTGTTTGGCTGATTTGAGGTGTTTGTGGTCTGAGAGTCGAGAAAAAAAGACTCTACTTCTGAAGAATGAAGATGGGAAGCGTGGTGTTGGGGGAGAGGACGTGAGATGCAGAACAAGATGACGAATGATGAGATAGCTTTTTAGTCAAGCATGAAATAGTACAGTCTAAGTTTCAAGCCACGTCTCTTCAAACTCATACGTGCTGCTTTGCTGTTGGGCAAGAGAACCCCAAACCAAGTAAAGACGAGGATGAATAACTCTTAGTGACACATGAATACTACAAAATCTTTCTTTACCCACAACTCTACGTCTCCTTAAACTCATACGAAGACGTACTCTCCTCAACCCCAACCTCAATCTTCCCCTCTTCAATCTCCTTACCACCAACCCTCACCCCCGCACGCATCACATCCCCCGGCACAACAGGCCCAACACCCGCCGGCGTGCCCGTAAGCACCACATCACCGGGCTGCAGCGTCATGACCTTGGAAATATCGCTCAGGATCCGCGGGATGCGGTAAATCATGAGCCCCGTAGACCCTTGCTGCTTCACCGCGCCATTGACCTCGAGAAACAGCTCCACGTCGTGCGGGTCGGCAATGTTCTCCTTGGGAATCACGCCGCTCATGGGCAAAAACGTGTCGAAGCCCTTGGCAATGTCCCACGGCAGGCCCTTTTTCTTGGCTTCGTTTTGCGCATTGCGCGCTGTCATGTCAATGGCCACGGCGTATGCTTTGCAGGTAAATGTTAGCGGTTTTGCTCTTCTTTCCCAATCACGCGTGGGTTGTGTAGGAGGACGTTTATTTGGGGAAAATAAATGCTGGTAAAAAGAAAGAAAAACTCACCTTTAATCGCATCCATTGCGCCTTGTGCATCGTCAGCCTGCAAATCCCTGACAACCTTGCCCATGATAAGCGCAAGCTCAACTTCATAATGCATATCTACACCCTTGGGCCGGATACACTTTCCCTCGCCGGCAAGGAGCATGGATGAGGTAGGCTTGAGGAAGAAAAACGGCTGCTTGGGCTTCATGTTCTGGAGCTCTGCGATATGGTCTCTGAATTTTTACTTCTGTCAGTATCAATCCATCCACACGCTTTCTCATATTGTGACATACGCGTAGTTGCGCCCAATGCAGACTACTTTGCCAGCTTGCTTCAGCGGCGAGCTCTGCGCAGCCATGGTCGCCATTGTCCGTCGCAGCGCAAACATCCTATACAGTCTCTGAACACTTGGCCAATTGAGACTTCAATTTGACTGGTGACTGTGTGAGATATTGCTGCGGGCTTAATAAATACGACGCTGCGATTGGAGGCTTGCGATAGGTTGCTGTCGGCGTTGTGTCGGACGAGGGGCGGACATCGAACCGTTTGCCCGCGGCCGGCATGGACGCTACTAGTAGGCCGGCTTCGGTACCGCTCCCAGCCCCAGTTTACAGCAATCGCGGAAGCGCTGCTCGGTATTGTACCGCAGTCACAGTACCAGAGGAGAACAATCATTATTTATTAGAGCACGGTTATTCGACACGTCTTTAGCAGCAATAGCTTTGGTTTGTATTATTTGTCCATGTACTCCGTACATCGCAAAATTTAGCCGCTTTGTTCCCGGTTACATTATCTACTCTCTAGTCTTTCCATGCTAGCAACATCTATTCGGCTTCATTTTCATCTGACTGCAAATGCAATGCCAGGCTATGCACACGTCGGCAAAATATTTCCTCCGCCTCTCCTATGCTCATCTATAATATGCATTGTTTAAAATGTTCCTCAACTCCATGGTTTGTGTGTAGTAGTTTCCCAAATCGTTATTCATTATTTTACGCCATGTACCGATATGTCGATGGCGCTCCCTCCTCGTCTGGTCGCTCTAGGTACTCACGAACAATCAGATCTTCGATCCGCTTCTTGATCAGAGATACCTCGGGCTTGAATCTTGCTGCCAACTGTGCTAGAACCTCGCTGACAAGCTGCGAGTGGCTGAGCTCCTTGCGGGACCTAAATGGCTTGTTAGTGTTTGATTCATGCCCAAGAGCTATAAGTACATACTTCATGATCCTCACAATAGCAGCATCGATAATGTGAGCTCGTGCCTGGTTGTTCTTCTGCTCGGTCGAGCTTCGTTCTTGCATATCCTCCACCTTTGAAACAGCATTGATCATCGGCGCCTTGATTCGGATCGTCTTGCTCTGGAACAAAGTGTTGAATGAGAATTTGTCACCGGCCTTGACAGATTTGGTCAGAGGATCCTTCAGCAACACCCGTGATTTAGGTGCCACCGCAATGGCAGTCAGCGTTCGCATCAGCTCCGATGTCGAAATGCCCGTCTTAGCCTGGATTTCCTCAAACGAAAGCTGTTCATCCTGTCCGACGTCGTTGAACAAAAGTAGCACAACCATGGCAAAGGTCGGAACATTGATTTCATATCTCCTCTCCTTTGCCAGCGCACCAGGCTTTCCAGGAACGGCTGGGAAAGTGCAACGTACGTCCGCACTCCCCGTTGAGCCAATCCACGTCAGCTTTCTGCCATTTCGATTGGTCAGGTAGAATTGCTCAAAGCTGGCCTGTAGCCTCACAATGTCGTGGGGATAGTTGCACAATACGCGGGACCCCTCGCCAATTTGCGCTGTTCGGCCCATGACTTCTTGCGGCCAGTAGTTCATAGTCAGCACATTGATGCTGAGGTCAATCTTCTTGCTGCCATCGTCAGACGCGCGGACGTGTTCTCGATACGTCGATGTCAGTTCAGCCGAGGTGACCAAGTCTCTGAACATGCCTTCGAACTTGCTTGTAAACTGCTGTCCGAATCCATCCCTCATCTTCAGAATAAGCTGATTCTCAACATCATGACTCTCGGATTTACCGTGGAGTAGACGCCTGGCCAGATGTCGCTGGTAATATGTCTGAAATAAGTCCTTATCCTGTAAATGTTGGATCAAAACAGTGGCCTTGTCAAGGATAATATCAATTTCAGCCTCCGTCTTGCCCCTGATTCCTCTCTTCAGATTGTCGTCAATAAAAAGCGACACATACTCTGAGCTTCTCGTGAACATGTTAATGAACTCTCTGAAGCTCTTCTCGATCGCGCTCTGAATGACTAGGTCCTCTTGGAAGCTGTTGCGCCACATACGATTGAACTTTTCACGCAGTGCCAACACATCATCCACCCACTTGATCGCAGCTGCTGTTTGTTGCGCAGCTGGGTTAAGCGTCTTGGGCTTATCGCCTTCGCCCTCCTCCGCCGCCTCTCCCGGAGCCATCGAAAAGTCGGTGCTCCTCAGCACCTTTTCGATCTCCAGACCCAAAGCAATAACTCGCTTCTGGAGGATTTGCTGAAGTGCTGTCTTGTTAGGGTCAACCCTGGAAATAAGCCTGTACAGAATCGACAAGTCTTCAGCTTTGTCATTATCAATCATCCATCGTAGCCCACTGCCTTCCATGGCAAGAAAGTCATTCAAGTGCTTGACAATGAGCTGCTGCTCGATTACCGATGAGACCTTTGACAGTGTTTCGAGTTCAATAGTCGTTCCACATCGGTCTTCCTCCTCGTTTAGGCGTTGCTCGGTATGCTTCAGCCAAGCGCCAGCATCTGATTCACGCAACAATCGCTCACATTCGCGGCTGTAAAAGTCTTGGCTATTTTCCAGGAAGCGAGGCTCAAAAATGGTGAGGTAGAGCTTTCTAGCTTCGTTCTCGTCTTCGGTTTCGTACAGGCAGCTGAGCATTCGGCTGCAGCTGCGAATCAAATTTCGGTCAATGACGTCACCCACGCGCTCCATATCAATCTGATCCAGCATCACAGCAACGAGAATATCGACTACTGAGTTTTTCGAATTCTTGTTGAGGCATGATTGGAGGATGTTATCGCGGAAAAGGGCTATTGTCGTCGTGAAAATCGGGACCCTGTGCATTTCTTGTTGGATATAGCCACGGTCGAGATACATGAGAATATCGGCCGTCATGTTCATCGACATGTTGTGGTCTTCCCATGCATCTCGTAGGCCCTTGAGAAACCTCTCGCCCGTTTGTCGTCGTTCATTGACCGATGTCGAGCTTGTTTTCTCGACGCCAATGTTGATTAGGCTCTTTGTCACGAGAACCTCAATCTTGGGAATGACATTATCGGCAAACCACTGTTCCTCAAACTCTTTTACACGGTCGTACAGCTCGCCGCCCTTTTTCTTGAGGACAATCTTGTATGCTGCTCGGTATAACTCTTCGAATGACAGTCTTCCGCAGCTTTTGTTGTGAATGTCACGAAGAGCTTCTCTTAACATATTCCAACACGTCTCGAAATCGGCATTTTCGCCAGCTGCGTTGGGCTGTGCGACGATAAAATTAGCCCAAGTCCCCTCTTCCGAACGGTGTGCTCCCTCGCCTCATCACGCTACTGCTCTCCGAACAACCCGACGATAACTTACCCGGACAATGCGACGAGGCGGACGGATGCGTCCGCGAGCACCCGCTCCCCCTCGCCCTGAAATCATTTTCCGTTAACACTTCGATACTCTCGAGAGCGATACTCGGAGTTGTCTGTCAAATAAGTCCGGTAATAGAGGGGTAGTAACGGAGCGACTAAATTGGCGCTTCTACGGCTAGATATTGGATAAAAAGATTGAAAAAGATTCGAGGAATACTACCTCACGCTCCTGACACGAGTACACGCACACATCAAAAGTGAAAACAATGCCAAACGAACTTGGCCGGGCTGTCAGTGGCGATTGAATAGTGCCACTGCTTCACTCTGGCGAACAAGTGCCAGATGTGGGGCGACCAGAGAGACCGCCTGCAGCTATCGATAACGCGTTTATGCTGGCGGCCCCAGCCTTTTTGGAAGACACTGAGTGCCCACACGTGATTCCCACCAACAACGCGTCACGTGGCCGTGAAGCTTCCAATGGCTGTTTTTTCGGTCGTGATATCGACAGGCTACAGCTCCACCGAATCCGACTACAGGCGGCCCAGGTATTGCGCGGACCTGTCCAAAGAGCTTGATTTTTAATTTATACGCTGGCCGACACTAGCCAAGATGAAGCTCGTAAGGTGAGTAAAGCCGGGAAAATTTAGCAAAGTGCCCAGAGTTGGGCAGCTTGCAGCAACACGACATGGCTAACTGTCGCGATCAGATTCTTGATGAAGTGCGCCAACGAGACGGTGACCATTGAGTTGAAGAATGGTGAGTCTATACAGCTAGTTCCATACCAATTGAGTGATCTAAGCTTCACTCCATGCACATTCTTGGAATAAAAGATGCTAACAGGTCGGCAACTTAGGCACCATCGTCCACGGCACAATTTCCTCAGTCACCCCTCAGATGAACACGGCCCTGCGCACCGTCAAGATGACACCCAAGGGCCAAGAGCCCATTTCTCTGGATACCATGAACATTCGTGGCTCGACGATCCGATACTTTATCCTGCCAGACTCCCTCCCTCTCGATACACTATTAGTCGACGACGCGCCCAAGCCCAAGAACAAGGCCCGCAAGGAAGCTGAACGTGGTGGAGGCGGTGCTCGCGGCCGCGGAAGAGGTGTCGGCAGAGGCCGTGGACGTGGTCGTGGACGCGGCAGGGGCTTCTAAAGGAGAAATGTTGTACTGAAGAAGGGCAGAAGGGTGATGCTGTTCGCGGCTAGGAGGACAGGCGGTGTTCTAAATTGCGGGCTGTTCTGCAAGGATTTCATAGGAGAGGAAGAACACTCGGATGACGTGTGGAAATCTGTTATATTGCATTATGGAGAAGAGGGAAGTAGCGAGGATTTTCAGACGATATTATCGAGGTGTGATGGACAAGGCGTTTATGGAATATGGCCACATAAAAAGACTATTGTACTCATTTCTTTTTCGCGGCGGGATTGGGAACAAGTGCCGCTTTCTAGTTTTGCAAAACAAAAGAGAAGAATATCTACAACTCTAAGCAAGTAAACGTCCCCGCGGTTGCTGTTCTTCACGCGAGGTCCCTCGATATGTGCAAAAATGGTAGTTGGTATCAATACATTCTTTTGAGAAGTCTATCCCTTCCAAATCCTTACAACCTGCAGCTTTTCCCAGCCAGCAGTCTTGCCACTAGATCCAACTGTTTCCGCCCTCCACCCATCGCCAAACTCATTTCTAACCCTCTCCTTGAGCCTGTCCGGCTTATTCTGCGCACAGAGCAATATATACGCACACCCTCTCCTCGACAATATCGCCGGTATAGCCCCAACCAATCGATCTGTTGTTTCCATACCATCATTCCCGCCCGCATAAGACAACGAAAGCAAATACGAGTCGTCGTCATACGAAGGACCCTTGCCGCCCGCAGCAGGAACTTCGTGCTGAAACGCCTCTGGCTGCACCGGCATCTCCGACGTCGGCACGTACGGCGGGTTAAAAACCAGCACGTCCACTTCTCCCGGCCGAAACGCCGTTGTGAGGTCCCCCATGCACGAACCGAGATACATGCCGTGCGAGTCCGGGTTATCCTGCCCTGCGCGCTGGACGGTACCGACTGTTGCCCGGCAGGCATAGGCGTTCATGTCGACGCCGGCGGTGATGACGTTTCTGCAGCCGAATATTGTCTTGGCTTGTGCGTGGACAAAGCCTATTACCACGCCTGACCCGGTGCCTATTTCAAGGACGAGTGGTGGTGGAGAGCTTCCTGGTGTGAAACGGCTTTGCAGAAAGGTGCATTCTGAGGCGGAAGAGAGCGTGTCTAGAAGGAGGAATGAGTCTTCGGCTGGTTCGTAGACTCGTTCGTATGGGACGTGTGACGTATCTGGCGTGGGGAGCATGGCTGGCTGGTAAGGTTGCTGTGTGAAGATGATGTGAAAAGTGTAGATATTGAGATGGCGGTTATAAGTGGGGCGGTGTAGACGACTTACACGTCCAAGATGAGCGTATGTCACGATGCTTCCAAAATAAACTCCTTAATTAGCTCTTCCTTTAGCTATTCAAGGATCTTTCCAATGAATTATCTTTCCATTTAAGTTACCTCGACCTCAAGTCCCAAAGCCTCCACATCAGTCATGCTAGTCATCAGCTCGGCAGCAACCATTCAACATCCAAAATAGCATCCAACACCTTCACAAAATAACACATCCCTTCTTAACAGTCCCAAGTCTCAAATCAACACCCCAATCCCCCTCACTTGGATCCTTCCCAAACGTCATCCCCCACCCCATCCTCGTCACCATCCTCACCGCATTGTAATCATACACACCACCCAAGTCGCACGTCGGGCACGGCCTCGTCCTTGTCTTGTAGAAGCCTGTAGGCTTTTTTATCGGGGTACTTTCGCTCAGTGAGGTGTTTTTCATCGTTGCTTGTCCAGGGCCGCTGAAACTGGGGCATGTAGTGAAGCCCATAAAAGGCATGCAGGGGTGGCTTATGACGGCCCAGATGTGGTTGCAGGTTTGGCTTTGAAAGTAGGTTACGTTGCACATTTTTTCAGTTTGCAAGATTTCGTTATTTTCTTGTTTTTAATGGTAGATGGCAAGGAAAGGAGTAGTTTTGGTGTTAGGTTCAGGTGGCGGTGACCAGACTTTGTGCAGTAAAAGTGTGATTCACTGCTCTATCACAAATCTATTCGCGCTTACATAGAATGCTATATGACAACAACAGAAACAAAAAAAAATCGCTAAATGCTACACCGCTTCCTCCTCTAAGGTCCTCTATATGGCGATTCGGAGGCAAGCCCTTGTGTTTCCTGCAAAGTGACGCTTTCCTCCATACTCTCCACACCACCCGCCTCGTCATAATCATCAACCGCCGACTCCTCCATATCAGGCACCTGCGTATCCGGCACCAGCTGCGCCAACATGGCCTCCATCCGATTCATACTCTTCTCCATGCCTTGCAACTTCTTCGACATGGCATCATAATCCTCCTCGTCTTCTGTAAACGAACGTCGCAGCTTCGTTCGCACGCCGGGAAACATCGAGTCTCTTCTAGAAGGCTTCCGTTGCTCTGGTGGTTCGTTATTCTTCTTCTTCTGCTGCTGCTGCTGCTGCTGCTGCTTCTTTTTTTGCTTCTGCTGCTGCCGTGACAGCGTCAGGGCATCCGCTGTATTTGTCCGCGTGAATTGTCGGCGTATGAGATGGTGCGTCATTTCGTCGTCGACCGCAATGTCATCATGCACATCCTCAGGAGGCGGCTCGTCAAAAACAGACCGCATATATTTGCTGGTGGAAAGCTGCCACTTTTGCCAGAACCATTTCTTAATGACGGGGTTTGTCACGTCGCCGTCCGCCGAGTGGATGAGTCGCCTTTCGGCCATGGCAATGATGAGCAGCAGTGGCAGATTTACAAGGCGCACTGTTGCGACGTGGATCTTGTGGAACCATCGCGGGCTCACGACAAACTTGAGTGGCAGGAAGATGAAGACTGCGAGGAGGTTGAATGGTGGCTGGTAGGCAAAGATTGCGTCGGCTTTGACTCCTTCGAGAGTGCGTACTGCGCGGCGAAACTGGATCTCGGCAGAGGCGTTGGTGGAGATGTTGCTGAATGTGTTTGACAGCATCGATACTAGAATTGTGAGGAAGAGAGTGTTGCCGAGGAATGCAAAGGCAACCATGAGCGTCGGCCCAAGTAACCAATGGAATTCAGTCTGTAGGCACGTCAGTTCACCAGTCCGCAGGTCATTTTTTCTCACAAGACTTAACAAGACTTACCGATCTTTGAATGCCAGTGCCATCCAACCCGAACCAGATGTATACCATCCACTTTGCTATCGTACTATGCACTGTTAGCACTATGCAGCTGGATTGAGAGCAAGAGGTATTCTTACGTTAGAGGGTGAGCGCCTTCACCAAGCCAGAGCAGCGAGAGCATAAACCCAAAGAAGCACCAGACCGAGAGCGCGGTAAGTAGAAAGAAATCCGCCATCATAGATCGCAGGGAGAGAAAGACGAGATTATCAGAAAGTACAGTAAAGGCTAATCGAGGTACCAGCACCGGTGCCGCGAGGGCAAGCACGTCAAATGCCTGTTCTGCTGGGCCGACCTCGCCAACTCGGAAGCCATGTATGCGCAATACAAGATAAACAGAGTAAATGACGACGAAAGTCACATCGAGAAACGACCAAAGATTCTGCGTGTACACGTTCCTGCGGGAAAAGAGTCAGATCGCTAAACATCCAAATTACAAGTATCAAAGACAATACTCACCAGCCGTGGGCAATAAGGGTGGCAAATTGATCCAGGCCCCATCCAAAAGCATAAATCACAAACACACCCTCAACAAACGTCAACTCCACCTTGTCGCGCATAACCATGACAACAATATACAGCGAGAGCAGGATAATAAACTGACACAGTTCCAAAATGGTGCGTGTACGCGGCACAATCAGCCTGTACTGGTTCAACAACGGCGACTCTCTGGGGTCATACAGCGAAATCGGCCGCAGCTTATAGTGGTCTGGGATAATATCCCACTGCGTCGAGGGCGTGTAGATGATGCGGCCCTCGTAGATTGCCGAGACGACGCGCTGGCAGGTAGTCGAGCTGAGAAAGTGCTTACTTTCCGTCAGGATGGCCACCTCGAGCGAAGGGAGGGTCCTGCGATAGCCGCGAAAGGTGCGCTTGTCGACCTGTGCGCGGACGTCGGAGGGTGAATTCTGGTACGGGTCGAAGCCGGCGACGAGGATATGCGCAAGCAGCAACAGTCCATCTGCGCCGTCGTGGTCCTCGCCGAAACGGCGCAGGATTCGCGTGGCAATGAGCTCGCACAGCGTTGCACGGGTCCAGTTGACGTTGTGGCGGTTGCTGGAGTAGGATTCCTCATTGAGGAATTGGACGCGGTTGACCAGCAAGCAGTAGACTGTATTGTATTTTCATTTAGCCCCGGCTTTTTCTCCTTGGCTTTTTTTTGGAGGAACTTACTTATAGACAAGTCATTCAACTCGTAGAATTTATCAACAAGCGGCCGCACAACGGTGACATTGACGCGCACATCCCGAAGCTGCTCAAGGCTCAGATAATCCTCCACAACGCTGACAATGTCCCTGCGGATGCGATGTATGTTGGTATACACGGGTAAGTGGCTATGCGGATTCGTCATGCAGCTGTAGAGATTGTCTCCGTCGTCGCCATGGTCCGTATACAGCCTGCTCAGCAGCGGACGGCGCTCGTCGGGAGGCGGAGGCAGCGTGATGCGCCGCCGGGCAGATTCCGGCATTTGCTTTAGGGAGTTTTTGGAGCTTGTCACGGGTAGCTTCGCGTACTCGTACTCTCCTCTCCTCTGAGCCGGTTCTTCTCCAAGATTGAGAGAAGGAAGCGCCGACTTTAGCGATATGGTAATAAATTTCTAGCAGCACATGGTCGATGTAGTGAGTGAGAAGAGCACGGATAATGAAAATGAGAGCGGTTGAAACCTTGAAAACCACATGTTTGGCGGTTGTGTTTTAGCGCGTGGGGACACGGACGCGAGCTACGAAATCAAGCTTTCAGCGGGTACATTAGTACATGTCAGTGGCGCTGGCAGGTTAGACAATGGGGGGAGTGTATCCACTAACGATGCGGTGCGCCGATCTGCTACAGGCCTGCGTCATTGGTGATGTGCCGAGACGGGGGGCACGGGTAACATGTCTGAATAAATATCACTCAGGTTTGTATTTAATATTCATTGCAAAATATATATATATATATGCAAAAAATGCCACGCTACATCCATCCTCATAAAAGAAACCTACTATAGCTTCACTCTACTATCCTATTTTACCAGACCTTTACAGCTTCGGACTTCCACCCTTGCTCGCAACCTGCGCAAGCTGCCAGGCAAACTCGGCCAGCGGGATTCTCGTCACCGAGTACGCTTTGGCCTTTTCGCTGCTCGCCTGCCGCAGGGCGTATCGCGCCGCAATACCCTGACACACGCCCGCTAGTCTGAAAATGTTAAACGCCATGCCCCAGTTGAGTTCGGCGTGAGGGTCGTAGCCCGCCTCCTTGCTGTACCACTCCAGGATCTGTGCCGGCTGCGGCATACCCGGCGTCTGGCCAGGCAGGAACCCATTTACATTTTGCTGCGAGGCAGCGGGAGATTTGGCGAGATAAAACTGTGTCAGAAAGTTGGTTACATCGGAGAGAGGATGGCCGATGGTGGACATTTCCCAGCTGTAGAGAAAAACATTGGTTAGCGCGACTCCCGTTCATCCTTTCGTCATCTCTGTTCCTGACTTACTCTAGGATTCCAATGACTCTTGGCTCCGTCTTGTGGAACACCATGTTATCAATCTTGTAGTCTCCATGCACCAGCGTCGCCGTATCCTTGGGCTGAAGCTTCTCGTCCTGGAAGAACTCGAGCAGCTCCTCAAAGTGCGGCAGTTGTCCCACAGCCTCCTTTGTCTCGACATCGACAGCCTGCGACTGCATCTGACAAATCGTCGCCCACGTGTTAATCTGTCGTCCATAGAATCCCGCATGCTTGCCAAACTTTTCGAGTCCAACAGCCTTGAAATCTACCTTGTGCAGCCGCGCAAGTGTTTCCACAGCCGCCTTCCAAAGCTTGGTGCGCTCTTCGGCCGGCACCCCCGGCATGGTAAAGTCCTCAAAGATGCGCCCGTCGAGAAACTCCATGATGTAAAACGGTGTTCCGACGATGCTGTCGTCCTCGCACAGGCAGTACGTTTTGGGTACCGCCACATCAGTCGTCTCCAAGCCTTTGATCACACGGTACTCGCGTTCGACCTTGTGCGCCGTCTTGGAAAGGAGCTTGCCCGGGGGCTTCTTGCGCATGACGAATTTGTTGCCGCTGGCATCGATGACTTGATACGTCGGGTTCGACTGGCCAAAGCCAAACTGTTGAAAGAAAAGGGAAAAAGTCAGTTTATCTGGTTGCTCCGGCCTCGGTCGCAGAGGCATCACCATCCAAAACTTGGCTGCCGTTTGGTGCCCATCTCACCTGCTTCAGCTCAATTGGAGTCTTAATCTCGGGCACATTCTCAGCAAGGAATTTGCTAAACGCCTTTTCGTCAATTGGTTGGCGAACTCGGCCTGCCATGGTGTCGCGTGCTCGAGGCTTGCGGCTGAACTTTTGCAATCTGACCCAGGTAGAGAAGAGAAATGGATATCGGGCCAGCGGGAAGCGGGGAAGACTTGGTTTGCTGTCAAAAATCACAGTGCTGCGAATGCCTAGATGTGTAGCAGTACAGCTGTAGTCTGTATAAGCCAAGTATTCTGTTACAGAGACAAATGCAAAGGCTACAACGTATATCTGTTCAACAGGATTATGTGCGAGATCAGGTGTAGATTTGGGGGTTTTGACGACACCTTTATCGGCATCCAGAGGGAAGCCAGCCGAGGCCCAGGTAACCGCTAGCGCCCCACCTTCCCCAGAACGACTACGCCTCTACTCCGTACAGGCCACCCAGTGGCTCGCCAGTAGCCTACACCAGGCTCAACGACATGGTATCGGAAAGTATCCAAAACTCCGTTCCCCACCAGAGCTTACATCTCTTCCATTATAGCTGCTCCTGGCCATCAGCCTCGGATACGACTTGAGTCCCGTCATAAGCAGCTTTACAGTATGTAACTCACAAACCCCCCAGGCCGTTCGTATGTCGCCTTCATACATTCACAAGAGATTACGTCACCCATTCGGTACCAAAAAACAAGGAGTATCAATTTGAACTAAACATTGTGATAATCGCTTTCCGAGGTAAGCATCCGGCGACGGACCAAACCAGCCTTGATTTCTATACCCATCACCGAACCCCATAAATGATGAAAAACATTTCCTTTAAAAAACGGCAACACCCAAAATGAAACGAGCGTCCCGGCACTCGATTTTTGTTTTCCCTTGTTTGTCCCGCCAAAACCGCCAATCCTGGCGCCGGTTTATCCCGTATTTAGTTGGATTTTTTTTCTGCTTTTTCTTCCTTTTTTTTTTGTTGTCAAACTTCTTCATCTGTTTGTGCCCCTCATGTGAGTCGCTTCAAGACAAAGAAACTTATTCCCCTTTTGTTCTGTCTGCGCCTCTTTATGCCGAATGGCGTGTATTTTCTCCCGTGCCATCATCCATCCCCATCAATCGTAGTCCCAAGGAGGCTGCTTACAAGCAAAGGAAATGATCCAATGCACCTGCTATAACATGAAGAGAAAGTGTAAAGTAAATTATAATCAAGAGAAGTGAAAGAGGGTATCTGTCGTGTCAAGTCATCCCATACATCCGGTCCTCTGGGGCGAATCCCAGCGTTTGCTAGATCAGTGCGATGGAATCGTCCGCAGTGGCAGCAATTCGAGTGTATATCGGAAAGGTGACAAGAGCGGCAGCCAAAGCGAGGCTGCCTCGTCCTGCCCCCATAAATAAGAAAGTGTTACGGAAGAGAGATGCACGACTGGTAAACAATGCGCTTGCCAACGCTAACAGAGTGCATATGAGCCTGTCGTCTTCACTTTGCTTCGTCGCAGCCAGCTATCAGCTTGTTGCTTCGTCGGCGTCGTCTTCGCCCTCATCCTCTTCTGTCTTGGCCTTCTTGTTCTGGCCATCAAGGGCAGATTCTGATTTACGCTTGACGCCAGCGGCGGTTGATTCCCTGCCGTCGTCGCCCTCGTCGTCGTGACCAATCTCATTTTCATCATCGCCCTCTCCCTCGCCGCGTTCCATAGCAGCGACTTCTTCAGTAGTCAAGAAGCGGCCACCAGGGCCGCGGGGTCTTCGCATTGCGTGATTATGGCGGGATTCGTGAAGATATGGCCGTCTTCCCTTAGACGTCAAGCGTAGTCGCTCTTCAAGCCGTTGGCGCGCCACGCGTCGTTTTAGAATGCGATGGAACTGTTTGGCGTTAACATAGAGGGGCGATTCCTCAACGCCAGTTGTAGGCATTTCTGGCGAATGTGGGTGTGGCATGACCTGCCCAGGAGCCATTTGTGGTACTGCGACGCCGGGTCGAGTGTGGTTCATCATTGCTTGCGGGACGCCAGGACTGGCAACTTGGCTCATCCGTCGGTCAGGTATTTGCTGTACGTTGTTCATTCGCGGTGAAGGGCGACCGTCTTTCTTTGATCCAGTGCCGCCCATACGGGGAGAAGTTTGCGGCATGTTGGGGTCAGAATGCATGTATGGATAGTTTGATCCGGAGGCGGCCGCTGTTGCAGCCATGGCAGCAGCTTGGATTCCGGGCATCCCGTAGGGAACTTGCTGCATGCCCTGCTGGGGCACGCCATATTGTGGTTGGTACATGATGCACTGTTAAGCACAAACGTACAGTAGAACTTGGTCCAACTGGTGACTAGTCACAGGTGTTTCGTGGGACCACGTAAAAGTGAGGGGAGCAATCGGACAAGTAGCGGATTGGCGGGGAGCGCGATTGGGAGAAGCGTCTGGGGTATATGACGCGCTAATGCCGCTTCTTTGAGTTATGGTTGGCCACAGGCACTGCGACGTGAAAACGGTCTAACAGCAGCGGTAAGGTATATGCGGTACGTCGCCAGAGGGGTTGCGCATACGGGGATGAGCTGGCACTGGTTAGCGGGCTCCTCACGTAAGGGCACCGTCGGGATGCACTCAAGGGGTGCAACCGCGATTCGTCACGATGGTGGCTTACTATGAAGGAATCAAGACACTTGGGCGGACCAAGAACCCCAGTAGATATAATGAGCAGAAACGCGCTGCCTTTATCAGGGAACGATGGTTGAGTGTGATGCCTTTGCATGAAACGTGTTAGTATAATCATGACTCGAAGAAATAATGCTAGCAAAAGAAAAGCGATGAAGACATTTCGACATGAACAACGTAGGGCACGAGCACAACCAACCTAGTGGTTGGGCCGACGTGTATGTAGGCAGAGGTCGTGCATGCGGGCGCCTCACAGCACAGCTCTACGCCCCGCGCACCGCACGGCACGCAGCAGTTTCTGAAGTACTGCCGTAGTCCGAATGCAGAAAAACTGCAACGAACCGAAAGGCTGGGTGAAAAGCGCTTGTACCGATAGGTGACACAGAACGTGAGAGGATTCTTGGGCTCGCGCAGTGACGATGGTGTACAAGCACTACTAGCTCCCAAGCTTGTTTCTCCGTTCAGCAACCAATGTGGTCACTGGACCAGAGCGTAGATGAGTCTTGAGAAGTAGAGCGCGAGCCCGCTCTGATACTAGAAAACTGATTGTGGCTGTTGATGCGAATTGAGTTGACGTGCCCTCGTCAAGACCAACGGCTGGCTGGTGCTGCAGATCCGTGGCGCGGGCGTGAAGCGGAGTACCTGGGCAATTGGGGGAAGATGAGTGAAAGGCGAAAGAGAAAATACATACTCAGTAGAGAGCGAATGTATCAATGGCAATGACCAAAAGTAAGAACTGTATAAATCTTGTTAGCATCTGCGATGAAAGCCTTTCGGCGCAACAAGACGAATCAAGAAAAAGCGCGCAAAGTCAGGCTGGCGGCGCACGCGCGATCGCGACGCATCCAGCGAAGCTCACACAGGCGCAGCGCAGTACCAACGGGTGACTACTGAGGCATGACGCCGTGCAGCGCATAGAGTACGGTTTGTTTGGGCAAGTAGATATGGTGAAGGGAGTTTGAAAGCACTGGAAGGACGCACCTTTTTGTGCGACAAGTGACGTCGAGAGTATCGCGTTGGTCACGGCTCAGGGTCGCAAAGGTCGGTGGAGAGCTTGTTTGTTGAGACCAACGCTTGTTGGCAAAGGCGGACGATGAGCAGTAGGCGCCGCAAGCGCGATTTGTCACCTGATGATGATTGAAGAGCCAATGGCAAGAATGAAGCACAAGCTGGCGACGATGATAGGCCTCTGGAGTCGCGAGGTTGCGATGGCCTGTCGTGGATGAAGAACGACGCGCAAGAAGCTGATTTGCTGGCTGGGAGGGGGGCCGGTTAGCGGTTGGGCAAAGGTGGTTGGTGCGCGGCTTTATTCTGTCTCTGTTTTGGGGCCCGCCCGAGTACCTGAAAAGTGACTAGCGCAGAGTACTCGTACAGTACTGGGTCAGGTACCTAGCGAGCGAGTGGGCGGGCGGAAAGGATTGGGCTCGTTGGATGGGCTAGGATGGGCGGGCTGGAGCAAGGCGCCGATTCTTCTTAGTGGTGTCGTGCAGTGCAGTGCAGTGCAATGCAATGCACCAAGCGCAGATGCCATCATTATTATGGCTGGCGCGGTGACAGGGAGGCAAGGCAAGCCGTGGCCGCGGGCGCAAGCTCGGAGACCAGCGCGGCCAGCCGTCGCAATGCCGAGGGAAATGGAATGAGGGACACTTGGGTTGGTGGGATGGTGACGTGGTAGGTAGGGTACTGTAGAGACGGGGTAATGCGGTGAATGATTGAGGAGAGGCGTTTGTGTAGGAGACAGGTTATATGAATATGAAGATGATGCGGACGATGCGAGTGCAATAATTAGAGAAATAAAACAAACTTACCTTGACCGAGTGTCCCTTGTGAATATCACGTATCCCGTACTACTTCCTCTTGTACTCGTTATGGTGAGCTTGGTGGGTGGGCGGGAGACAAGGCGGGGATACCAACAGCTCCAGGTACGAGTACAGACTGGCGCGGAAAAAGGCTGAAGAGTGACTGAGACCTTTTTTGTCTGGGGGTGGTGGTTGGTTGGTTGGTTGGCTGTTTCGTCGGTCGGGCGGCTTACCATCCACCGCTGGACGAATCTGGTTATCCGAGTTTCCTCTTTTTCTAAAAAATCAAATCTATTGCTGGAAAAGCAGTCAATACGTCGTAAGTTGCTGTCTGCAATACTCGTTTGTCTGCTGGGCCTGGCTTGTCTTAGGCCGGCTAGCTTTCCGGCAAGCGAGAGAGATGAGCGGACGATGTAGAAGAGGGCGGCCCCTGTAACTGGCCAGCGGAAAGGCTGAACCAAAAAAAAAAAAAAAAAAAAAAAAAAAAGG